>CATIWO010198310.1:0-14903 GCA_949673435.1 Macaranga tanarius
GCAGGGAGAAAAGGAGTAGCGGCTGGTTTTTAGGGCTGAAAAAAAACACTAGTGAATTAGGTTTTGTTAAGTTTAGATTTAAGTTTAACTTGTACACTTCAAAACTACATAGTTTTGATGAAAACTACGTAGTTTTGATGAGTTTAGTTTATTTTTTCATACTTCAAAACTACGTAGTTTCGATGGGTTTAGGGGTATTATAAAATTAATATCTATTAATAATTTAAATATTAATTCAATAAAATATTAATTATCACATTAATGTAATAAAATTAATATTTATTAATAATTTAAATTTAAATGTTAATTTAATGAAATATAATTTTATTATAAATAATGAAATATGTAATTCTATCTTTAGTTAGTACTAATACTTAATATGATACTATTTTACCTTATGAATTATATTAATAGTAATATTAGTACACATGAAAATTTTGTAATCTAATTCTAATAATATTTAAATTTAATATATATAGTTTACATGAAACTATTATCCTAATATTTGACTAACACGTAAGTTTATTTTATTTATTACATATAGTCTACATGCAATTATTATCCTAATAAACGATTTTTTACAAGTAATATGTTGGACTAATTAGTAGTATGTAACATTGTAACATATGCTATTATTACTTAGTTTTATTAATACAATTATACAAAAACTAGTTAACAAAAAATATATTTATTGAGTTCTTATTTGAGAAAATTACAAAAATGAGTCGGGTCAACGTCGTTCATTTCTTTTGTAGTCTTGGTATGTTTTTTTTTTCATTCTTAACTTTGCTGTTTGCATTTGTAGATATTGCGCGGGCCAAACTTTCAAAAATGGACAACTTCGGCGATTTCCGTATTTTCCATTTATTCATCTTTTTTTGTCATTTTTTTCTATAATTTATTTATTTATTATTTTTGAAGGCAAAATTAATTTTAGTTGATTGTATATATTTATTTAATTTGTACATTTTAAGTAATTTAATTTTTTTTCTAAATAACAATTTTTTTTTAATTTTTATACTCATATTGGGATTAAAACTTGTAGTTACCTTTTTTTTACAGCTTTTGATTTATTTGGTTCTTGTTATAGGTTTTTTTATTCTTCTTTGTATAAATTCTATGGTAGTAGACATTTTGATTTGGATTTAGTAATTAATTGGAGTCTTCACATACAAAAAATAAAAAGAAACAACCAAAAAAAAAAAACTAAAAAAAAAAGAAACAAAAAAAATAAGAAACAAATAAGCAACAAATAAGCAACAAATAAGCAATAAATAAGCAACAAAACTTATTTGTTGCTTATTTGTTGTTTATTTGTTGCTTATTTGTTTTTTTTTTTTTTTTTTTAATTTCTGTTTATTTCTTTTTATTTCTTTTGTCATTTTTTATTATTATTTTTATTATTGATACTAATAAAAGTAAAAATTATATTTATTGAAGGGTAAATTTTCTCTTTTTTTTTGTTTCTTATTTGTTTTCACACACAGAAAATAAAAAGAAACAACAAGAAACAAAAAAAATAAAAAAAAAGAAACAAATAAGAAAAAAAAAAGAAACAAGAAACAAATAAGAAACAAATAAGAAAAAAATAAGCAACAAATTGTTTCTTGTTTTTTTTTTATTTGTTTCTTTATTATTTCTTTTTGTTTCTTTATTATTGTTTTGTTTCTGTTTATTTCTTTTTGTATCTTTTGTCATTTTTTATTATTATTTTCATTATTGATACTAATAAAAGTAAAAAATATATTTATTGAACGGTAAATTTTCTCTTATTTTTTTGTTGTTCCTTTTCTCATAATTTTTTATTCTAAATAATAATTTTTTAAAATTTTGATACTTACTATTATTTGAAATATAAAAATTAGACTAATTAAATAAAAAATTACCCATAATCTTCAATAATTATTTTTTTCATAATTATTTAGAATTCAGAAATTAAATTAATTAATATTGATAAAAAAGAAACAAAGTGCAGGAACAAGAAATGAAGGAGTGCAGGAAATAAAGTGCATGAAATAAAATGCAGGAAACAAGAAAGTGGAGGAAATAAAGTGCAGGAAATGAAGAAGAAGTGCAGGAAATAAAGTACAGATAAGGAAGGAGTGCATATGTTAAACAATATGTAACAATACTGAGAAAAATGTTTGAGTAAAAGATAAAATAAAAAAATATTGAGAAAAAAATAAAATGTCAAGAGTATTTTAAAAATAGAAAAAATTTTGAGTATAAAAAAATATTGAGCAAAAAAATATTAATAAAAAATAGTACTTAAAAAATTATTGAGCAAAAAAAAAATATTAATAAAAAACAGTACCTTAAAAATATAAAAAAAAATTAGTAAAAAAATATTGAGAAAAAAAATGAAGAAAGTAGTAAAAAAAAATTGATTAAAAAAAAAGATCAAATAGCTTCTGGAAGAGTCAAACAGATTAAGAAGAGTCAAATAGTTTCTAGAAGAGCTATGGTCTAGATTTGAAAAAAAAAATTTCCTTAAAGCTATTTTTAAAAACACTTTTGGTCAATGTGGCTTTTGATATTATTTTTGGTTTTCTAGCTATTTTTGAAAAAACCCTTATAAATTTTCCATTATATATTTGACATGTAGCATAATTAGTTAGCATTTATATACTTTTAATTTTAAGGTTTAAATATCTAACTATAATTACTTTTTACATATTTATGAATTTTTTCATTTAAATTTATGATTTATTTTTTAAAATAATAATATATGATATAATTTATTAATTTTAAAATTAAATTATTTGATTTTTAATTTAAATTAATTGAATTTTTTATGTTTTTTTTTATGAATTTTGAACTTTTTTAATTAATTTAAATTATGGACTCTCTACTATTCGCCATGTAAAATTATAGACTCTCCACTATACACCTGATATGTAACACAATTAGTTAGCATTTATTATACTTTTATCTTTAAGAATAAAATATCTAACCATGATTACTTTTGACATATTTATGAACTTTTTTTATTTATAATTATGATTTATTTTTTATAATAATGATATATGATATGATTTAGTAATTTTAAAATTAAATACAATTAAATTATTTAATTATTAATTTAAATTAATTAAAAAAGTTCATAATTCATAAAAAATCATAAAAAGTTCAATTAATTTAAATTAAAAATTAAATAATTTAATTTTAAAATTAATAAATCATATTATATATTATTATTTAAAAAAATAAATCATAATTTTAAATGAAAAAATTCATAAATATGTGAAAAGTAATCATAGTTTGATATTTAACCCTTAAAGTTAAAAGTGTAATAAATGCTAACTAATTGTGCTACATGTCAAGTGTATAGTAGAGAGTCCATAATCTTACATGACAAATTGAATTCACCCAAGAAATTCTCCTAAAATTGGGTGAAGTAATGAAATATTTTACACTCATCGAGTTTATTTTTGTTCCTATTTCTACTTTTAAAATTTATTTTGGATTGGGATAATATATAAAAGTTTACTTTAAGCCATTGTATAACACAAAATAAATCACCTTTATGAACATGATATATATTTTCTACCCGTAGACATATATATATGATGTGACAGTGTGGTAAATAATACCGTTGCGCTCCGTGATTTTATCAAAATAGTCTCTTTAATTATACTGTCATTTGGTAAAATGAAAAGTTTTTTTCCAATTTTTTTTAAAAAATTGTCATTAAGCAGCATGACTTCGTGAGCATGACGGGTATCATTATCCTTTTCTACCACATGTACTTATAGCAAGTGAACATTAGTAGTATTTGTGAAGGTCATAAGCTATCCTAAAGGCATGCCTTTTATAAGCAACAAAAGGGAGGAGCACAAAATATAAACTATATTTGTCACATTTAGCTAGCAAATGAGATGGCATATATATGGACTTCTATTGTACTCATTAGTATCAGCACCAGCCATTGCTAGAGCCTCCAGAGACATGGGCATTGTAAGATTAAATTTTTAAAAATTATGCATTATATTCAAGAGCATTTTTTTAGCCCTTTGTTTTAACAGTCTAAAACATTACTATATAAATAAATATATGTATATTATTTATCAAAAAAGTGAATTTATGTTTGTATTTTCTTTTATTGTTTGGCAGTAGATCTGAAAATGAGGGCTGGGTAAGATTAAAGTAATTAACCCATATCTTAATAAATTATTAAAATGAATGGGTCTTTTTGTAATATTCTACAATGCCATCACCAACCCTAAAACCAACGATGTCCCAGGCTCCCAGCTGCCGCCGCCAATACCAAAACAACCACCATAATGTATGGTTGTTCTTCAAAGTAGTAGAAGAAAAGTGTTAATAATAATAAGATTAGAATAAAAGAAAATGTCCCAAAACGAAGGGGGAAAACAGAGAAATAGTGAATAATCTATCTGCCTCCCCATCTTATTGGAATTAGTAAAATTAATATATGCCTCCAGAACAAAGCCATCAAGAATTTGGATCTTAAAGATCTCAAAGCTCTTGCAGCTGAAAGGAGAGGCAATTTATTCATTTCATTCAACCAACAACTTATGACATACAACAAAAATCAGCTCCAACATTAAACAACACCTCATATCTTACCTCTGCCCTGCCCCGCTTGCTGCTTCTCTCAGCCTTTGCCTTTGATATTATTTATATAGGGGATATGGCAGCTATTGTTAGGGTTTCACTATCAAGTATCAACCCCCGCTGTTGGGCTTCTAACTGGGCCTCCGCCTGAAAATTTAACTTACAGAAAATATGTACGTTTTTTTAATTAAATAAAACACACAGACACAGCATCTTCTTTACAAAACTATGGTAAATAAAGAGGGTGCCACTTTTTAATATTAGTACGTATAAGGTATAAGGTATAAGGTTAGTTGTTCTGCGTTGCATGAGAAGGAAGGGAAGGAGGGAATTAATTACATCTTTGGTGGAGGGCAGAGTTCGACCCCTTCCTCCCTGCGCTCTCATAAATCCCTTAGGAATTAGACTAATCTATCTAAGCTCAAAAAAAAAATAAATAATAATAATAATTAATTGTTTTAATTTAAACAAGTTCGTTTTGATGTTATGATCCCTGTTAAACACTCTGGCTGAAACATAAGTGGTAAGGTATTGAATGTTTTGATGATAAAGTATTATGCTTCAGCTCAAAAGCAATGAAAGACACAAGATTCAGTCTCTTAAGGGCATTTGTTGCACCCAAAAAATTAAAATATAAAAAAAAACCATATTCTTAATTAAACTTTTAACTTTTACAAAGAAATCAAACAATATCAAACATCATAACCTAACCGATAAAAATTAAATTTACATAATGTTCTTCCTTACATTTTTTATACCCCAACCAAGTTCTGTACTTCTTGATTGTCTAATTCACAAATTGGCAATCTGTGTATAACGATCTCTCATAACAAATATAGATAGATAGATAGATAGATAGGTGGATAAATAGATGATATATATACGCAGTGGTGGTGCACCTGGCCGGCCGGAGAACAAGACTGTTCAGAAGGCCTCATTGTTCCCTATGGCTAAACCTAACAACAACACAAGATATGTCATCTTTACTCTCTCTTTTCAATGCCTCAGCTGTTAACTGCTTAGCTGCTTTCATTGGATCTTTTATCCTCCTTGCAATATTAACTGCCTCCTGATTTGACATCACCTGGATTATTTGTACACCAGAAGAAGAATTTTCTTTTTTTAAAAACATCGAATTTAAGAACCTCTCTTCTAATGCAAGAACCATCTAGCAAAATTCCTTAGAGCATAGAGGGGTAAGTACTATTGTGACCAAAAGAAGAAAAAATAATCTGAAATGATTCACCTTCCATAGCCCATCGCTTGCAAGGATTAAGCTATCTGTATTGTAATCTATGATTGACTTCTGTATGTCAGGATCACATCGAAGATGTGATTTAAGGCTCTTGTCTCCAAATGCGCGAGAAACTGCCAGCTGCCCGTTAACTCTTGGGACATCTCCTGAAATTAAGTTGCAAAAGAAAGTCCACTATTATTAACCAAATTGCTAATCTATTTGATTAAACCAACTGAAAAGTTCATTAAAAGAACAATCATGCGCTTATCACTCATCCGGACATCTGTAAAAGCTTCTGAGAGGTGATTTCATGTTGCAATCATGACATAAAAATTAGCAAGGGAAGAATCAGTTTAAGCCTCAGATCATGAATAAGAATTCCCAACTTAAATACAATTTTCCTCTGTAGCTATTTCAAATGTTATATTTCTATTATTATCAGATGCATGAAATTTCAGGAAACTTCCTATTCATGTTCAATGCCAAAAGTTTTTCAAGGCTGGCATCAATCTTTTATGTTGGGGCCTGCAAGGGAAATATGGCCACAGCCTCAAGCACAAGTGTTGTAAAGGCAAATTTGCAGAATTTTATTATAGATCACAGGTAAAGCACTCTGACATTCCCCCATCTATGCATAAGAAGTAATACATAGCTATGAATGATCCTCTCCCAACTGACCAGAAATTCGAGAGAGCAAAGTTCTGACTGCTGAGGAAAGAAACCATAAAAGGAGAGAAGGAATGCTTTCCAACATTTGTCAGTCAAAAATACCATTATGCCTTCAAAAGTTTTGGGAAATTAAGGACCGACTTACCAGATGAAGAATCCCTCAGAAAGTTTTGGGAATATCAAGTTACCCATGAGAAGTTAAAGTACCAAATAGAGCTAAAACTTGAGCCAAATGGTTAAAGCAAGCGAATTAGTTCTCAAATCATTCGTTACTAAGTCAAGAAGCACTCGCGTCATCTGCGATTCTTAGTCACAGGGAAGAAATCCTTATTCAGTACCATTAACATCAGTAACATGAAATTCCATCAAAGATTTCAGATACTACCAAAGGAAAGTTTGCACAAAGCAAAATGAACTCTAAAAAAATAAATTATGCTTCCTCTTAATGATATTATTCTGAACCATTCACATAAGCGACTGAGGAGAAACTATGCAGCTCTCAAAGAACAATAAAATAAAAGGAAGCTGATAGTGGCAGAACAAAATTCTTCAAAATATGCATGAAAGCTTCTATAGTGCCTCTCTTGTGGAACACATCAAGAGAGTTCCTTTTTCTGCTCTTTTATTCACCTATTAATTTATTATTTTCTCTGGGATCAAAGCTCAGTTGAATTGACTTGATTATTTTCTTAGCTCAAAGATGACCCTTATGCAGATCAAAGTTAAACAGTAGCCGCATGTATTACGATCTGATTCTGAACCACATGGATAATTTATTACTCTAATATCATAAATGGTGATGAAGAGTTGGAGACGTTAACATTCCAATTGATTATGAACTTTGATTTAGCAAACAGGTATATCTATGGTTTCAATGGGTCATAACCTACAGAACCTTCAAGAAAGAGTTGCTTAGCAGATATTGGCTGGATGATCTTTGTTAAAAATATCTTCCACGTAAACTTTAGATTAGTAGATATCCAAACAGATTCTTATTTACAATGTCTATTGTGGGAAAAGAAAGGAAAAAGGAAAAAATACCTGGCATGTTTGAGACAAAGCCACCCCTATCCTCTATGCTGCCTCGTTCAGTGTTGGGTTCATGGTCTGTAGTCATTTGAATTGCCTCCCCTCCTCTTGAAAGTACTGCTCTTGAATCACCAACATTAGCTACCCATAACTCTTTTCCACTTCTCAGAATTGCAGTTACAGCTGTGGACCCACCTCGCCCCAAGTCAGGACTATGAGAGAGAATTGCTTGGTCTGTCCTCTCATATGCTTTTGTGATAGCTCTGTTGGTGTCAAACCAAAAGCCTTCCTAGAATGACGAAGTGATAAGGTGTCACAATACATCAGTCATTCACTCCCAACTACTTATGTAACTAGAACTAAAATGTTTGACTTGTCATTAGAAGTTTGAAAATGATGCCATACCTCCTTCAGGATATTGGAAAACAAATGTTTTTGTAGAAATGAAGGAACAGCATCTCCCAAATGGCCATCATAGATAGCAAAAAGCCCTAACTCACGTTTATTAGTATGGACAAACTTTGCAACATGATAATCCTCCATGGGGTGACTAGCTTTCCCTTTTACAAGGCTAAAACCATACTTGATTAAACCATCATGGTTTTTCCCTTTACCGGAGCTCGATGACGAGCGTCCTCCTACAAGCTACATGAAAAACGATGTTAATTCAAATGTAACATGATTCTAAGGTAGATATGAATGTAAAAACAAATGAATCCCATATTACATAAAGAAAAGAGATAAGGCAGCAGGAATGGCATGATAAAGAGTTTCCAGTTTTCAAAACCAAAGCATAGAAGTTACGTGATAAATAAAAGAAAATAGGGAATCAGCAGCCATCTCTTCCTGTTGGATTTTCAAAAAGTAAAGTGGGTTGCGTTATTGAATAGAACAACATAAAGAATGCAAAATCCGAATGCACCTAAGGTAGTTTTGGTACAACAGGACCAAATGACATGTACCAGCAAAATTCTAGCAAATAGCAACAACCCACAAACAGAATAACTACACAAGAAGGTAAAATACATAAAAAAATATGAAAGCCTCAACAGAACCCAAAGTTCATAAGATCACCAGAGCATTAAACATTTAAATACAAACAATCACCTAAATCCCCATGTAGGTAATCTAACATATAGCCACTAGAATTTCACAATTAAACCCTAGAAGGAACATTATATACTAGAATTTAGGAACACAAATATATAGGCCAATATTTCAGCAACAATTTTAAAAGCACAAAACCATACCTGAGAAGAACCAAAACAGCATAATTTATCCATATGAGGAAAAAAAAAAACTATGTACACCACCACGTTCAACCTGTTCAGTTAAATCCCCACCATCTACCTCAAGAATTCACCTCCAATCCAAATTCCCAAAATCTACAGTAAGCAACATGAAGATCAAAACTTGATCTTACATAAACCCTATAAAGGAAATAAGCTAAAACCCAACATAAAATAAAAGCAAAAAAAGGAACTGGGTATTAGAGAATTACCTGTTAGCGATCCAATTAAGAGCTAAAAAGGGGTAAACTTTGCTTGTAGTTATCGTCTGTTGGTGTCTTAATAATTAGCAGAAGCAAATGAATAAACAAAAAAAAGAGAAGAGAAGAAGAAAGGGAAGAAAATGGTAGTTACAATATAGAATATGGAGTGTTTGGAAAGAGAGAAAAATGAGAACTTTATTTTGTTTCAGTAATAAAAGAAAGAGAAAGAAGCCACTAAAGCAGACTTCTTTCTTCGCTGTTGACTTTGCTGCTTCATTTCTTTCTACTGTTTAATCTTCTTTCTGTTTAACTTTGGTACTTTTGGTACCTCTCTTCCATCCCCTAAGTCCTACCATTCCTATGCAAAATAATAATAATAATAAATTTGATAGAAAGAAATAGTCTAATAATATAATTTTTTAATAAATTAAATTTTTTATTTTTTAATTAAAAAAATAAAATAATTATATTACATAATAATTAAGTTATATTTATAATAAATAAATTCAAACGAGCATTATATATTTCATAAAATCTAATTAAGTTTAAAAGTACCATTTTGATTCATTTTGTAAATATTTTAAAAATTTTATTTTTAAGTACATAATGTTAATTTAAGATAACATATTTAATTTTTTTTTAAATTAGTTACTATAAAAATTAATTTGAAAATATTCTTACCATTTAAAAATAAACAAGCTGGGTAGAAAATTGTTATTGGACTTTGCATGGTGATCCATTTTGCATCCAAGGGTTCGGTTTAGATTTTTTTTAGTTGACTCATGTATAGAGATGAACTCATTTATCATTAAGCTAATAAAAATGTCATATTTAATAATGATCTCTAACCACTAACTAGCTTGAATGGAATGATAAGAAATGTTAGAAATGAATGATACATGAGATATGAATTATTAGGTCTTTTTTTTATTATTTTAATAAACTCTTAAAATAATTTTTTATTAAGGTGTAGTCTATAATTACTTTATTTTTTACAAAGTAAACTTTACTTTGTTAATTATCACCATTGAAAGTAAATAGAAAACAAAGTTACCATAAATTTTCCCTTTTATTAAGTGTATATGTATTGTTAAAGAGAAAAAGTGTAAACATCAAGATATTATTCTATCTATGCCTATAAAATAAAAGAGAAATTTGCTACTCATGTTTATTACATTTGATGGTCAAACTTATGACATATATTAACTAATAAAAATAAAATATGTGTAATACAAATATGTTTGTTAGATGTGATACCCTATAATAAAACAAAAATTTCCCTGAAAATAATTACTTTAGCTCATGAATGGAAATAGTGAAATAAGCAAAAATTCTCCTAAAAACAATTGTTTTAGCTCATGAATCGGAATTGTCATAAGCTAGGGTTTTATCGTGGTAACAAAATGAGAAATATTTAGTAACATATTGTTAAAATCTCATCAACTTCCATGAAGTGAATTTTTCACTTACAGGTAAATTCATCTTTATAATGTTAAATGTTTAGAAGTGGATATTTTCCCTGAGTAGCTTAGGCAAGATTTTCCTTTGAATCAATGTCCGTGAACAGCTGAAGTATTTCAACCATCTAATACAATAAAAGAGGCACTCAAGCAGGAAGCAGGTATCCATAACCACAGAATTGATAGAAAGCAAACAAACACAATTTCTGATGAACTTCAGCAGGAAGATAGAGGGATGCCATCCACCGTACGCTGCAAACTTTACCAGAAAAGTTCATCCAATCGCAATCGAAAACCACATGCTATGCTTAATTGAATCAACGGTACACGCTCTTCCATGAAGACTAGAAGACAATGTACATCATATTTCAAATTCAATTTTATAAAGAAATGAAACAACATCAAACGCCAGAACCTAATCAAAGAACAAATTTACAAGGGGTGAGGAACCCTCCAGCTCTTCCCTTTCTTTCGCAAATTCCAAGCTACTGCAGATCCCTAATTGGTTACCCCAACCAAGTATGTATTTGTTGTTTGTCTAATTCACAAATCGGCAACTTGTGTAAAGAAATTCTCATAATAGGTATATATATGCGGCACTCAGAGAGTTGTAGTGTTTAAAAGGCTTTACCACTTAAATCTAACAACAACACAAGATATATCATCTTTACTGTCTTTTCTCAATGCCTCAGCCGTTAACTGCTTAGCTGCTTTCAATGGGTCTTTAATTCTTCTTGCGATATCAACAGCCTCCTGATTTGTTACCACCTGGATAATTCACAACCCAGAATAAAAATAGTAAAAAAAAATCAGATTTTATCAACATTTTGCTGATGCAAGAATTTAACAGTACACATTGTCGTAAATTACTCCACCAAGAAGAAAATTTATCTGAAATGATTCACCTTCCAAAGACCATCACTTGCAAGTATTAAAACTTCAGTATTGTTATCTACGGTGTCATCTCTTATGTCAGGATCTGATCGCAGATGTGATTTAAGGCTCTTGTCTCCAAAGGCTCGAGAAACTGCCAGCTGTCCATTAACTCTTGGAACATCTCCTGTGAATATTATGAAAAGAAAATCTAATGAGTAATGAACACTGTCATTATCAAGCACAGCGTTTAATTGATTAAAGGATAATTACACCTTTCTTTTTTTGTCTCAACTTTTCAATTTCTAGTTACTTCAGAGTTTCGGCTGTTTTTTTTTTTGCCATCAAGTGACTTGGGGCTGATAATTTGTGTTTAATCAAATGCATTTGGCCGGTTGATTTCACTACAATGCTGACATAAACAAAGTGGACCCACTTACCTTGTTAAGTTGGAATTTTTACTAAAAAAAAAAGGAAGGAATTCAAATGTGAAAGGCATGTGGTATTTAAGCCTGAGTTTTTAAAAAATATAATATAATTCATCCTCTTCTTCCGAAAAGAAAATCCTAGCCACAAAAAACATTATGTTCTTCACCCATAATGCAGGCCTTTCTCCACTGTGCTTCATCACCATTCCGTACATCAATCTTTGCCGATTCCCCAATAGAAAACCTCACTGAATATCTCAGATATAGCTAAGCAACACTGTCCTGTGGACGAGGCTATAAAAAGCTACTAGTAACATATAAATGCCCCTCTTCTAACTGGCCTGAAATTTTAGAGACCAAAGTGATGACTGAATTTGGACAAGTAAAAAAAGTTCCACCAAAAATGAAGATCAGTAGTACTTTCTGATGTTTGTAGTCAAAGTACCATAAAATTTCTTCAACAATTTCATAAATGATGGATCAGAAGATCAGATGAAAAGTCAGTCAGAATCTTTCAATTTACTCCTACGAATATAGAATCAAATAGAACTCTAGTCAAACAGATGCTTAAAATAGTGAATTATTCCTCAACTTCTCAAGTCATCTGCTATTGAGAGAAATAGTTCTCATGCCATTTGCTATTCTTCTTTTTCTGTTGTGAATACTGTTAGCATCAGCGACATGGGAATGCCTTCGATGATTTTAGACAGGTCCAAAGGAAAGGATGCACAGAAATGGGATTCTGATGAAAGTCTGGACTTCCTGATCCTATTCAATACCCTTACCATAAGTGATGAAGGAAGACCTATAGATACTCATAATGCTCAAGGCAAAAGGGAGCTGATACTCCAAACAAAACTCTTGATGACAATATGAAAGATGGTTTCTGCACTGCCTTGCTTGACTCTCACAGAATAAAGCTAGTGACTTTAATTTTATTTCCTTTCAGATTACTCTGGTGCAGATCAAAGTTAACCAGCAACAGGGAGTATTGCAACCAGAACAATGCAGATAATTCTCTTATCCGTGTTAAGAACATAAAAGTTTTAATCGCTTACAATATCAAGGTTGCACATGGGCCAACCTGCATCTTGAATGACCATAAACTACAAACAGAACTAAACCATCCCACAGGGAAAAGTGTTTAGCAGATGCTGCTCCATTAATATTTCAAAGGTATATTATTAATGTGAAGTTCAGGTAAGCAGATGCTCAACTCAACTCAAACGACTCAATCCAAAATTAATGGTTGTAGGCTGAAATGCAGATTATCAAATATCTAAACAAATGTGTTCCTGATAAGACTTGATGAAGGGATAAAAAAAATTGGAGGAAAAAAGAACCTGGCATGTTTGAGACAAAGCCACCCCTGTGCTCTATGCTGCCTCGTTCAGTGTTGGGTTCATGGTCCGTAGTCATTTGAATTGCCTGATCCCCTCTTGAAAGTACTGCTCTTGAATCTCCAACATTAGCCACCCATAATCTTCGTCCATTTATCAGAATTGCTGTCACAGCAGTGGATCCTCCTCGCCCCAAGTCGGGACTATGAGATAGAATTGCCTCATCTGTCCTCTCATAGGCTTTTGAGATAGATCTGTTGGGATCAACCCAGAACTCTTCCTAGAATGATGAAAGGATAAAACTGTTAGAATACACCAGCCCCAACTAGTTATGCAACTAACTAAACCAAAAGATCAGGCTAGCCATTAGATGTTGAGACCAATGCTGCACCTCCTTCAGTATATTGGGGAACAAATGCTTCTGTAGATATGAAGGTACACCATCTCCCAAATGGCCATCGTAAATAGCAAAAAGCCCCAATTCATGTTCTTGACTCTGCACAAACTTTGCAACATGATAATCCTCCATGGGATGATTGGCTTTCCCTTTTACCAGGCTAAAACCATACTTGATTAAGCCATCATGGCTTTTTCCCTTGCCAGAACTTGACGATGAACGCCCTCCTACAAGCTATATGAAAAATGACCAATAATGAGTTCTATATTACTGCAATGAGGCAACCACAAATTGGCCCTATAAAACCTAAATATAAAGGTCAGCAGAATTGCTCATTAACTTTGCACTTAATTGACAGAAAAGTGATCATCTCAACGCATACTCTACTAGACGTGATCAATCACCTCACTAACCAAGAACGTAAACAAACATATATGCTCTAGAATCCCCCATAATTCAACATAAAAAGGAACATAGTTCTGCAGAATTCCCATCTCCATGTCACAATAACAGCATCATACCACACATGGAATAGGAATATAGGATAAAATCTTTACCTGGGAGTAGGAAGCACCAAAACAGCACAACCTATCCATAGAAGGAATTGTTCAATTAAATTCCCACCATCACCCTCAAGTATTGACCTCCAACCCAAATCCCACAGCAACCAAAACTACTTAAATCAACAATCTGCATGACAAAAAAGCCCAAACTTGATCAAGAAAACAACAGCCTTTAAACAACAACAAACAAAGGGAAAAAAAAAAAAAAAAAACCCTAAAACCCAAGAGAGTAATAAAAAGTAAAAAAACAACAATAATACCAAAAAAAGTTGAAAACAAGAACTGGGTATCAAAGAATTACCTGTTTAAAGACCCAATTAAGAGGTGAAAATGGGTTTTAGCTGTGATGATAGGTGTTTCTGTAGTGTTGTTTTTTTGCAGGTGTTTTTGTAACCCGTAGTGTTGTTGTTTCTCTTATTAGTTTGCGCAAGTAATTGAATAAAATTAACTTCAAATAAAGAGATTCAAGAAAATAAAAGTTTGAGAATTTTTGTTTTTTTGGTAATATTTTAGGGGTGTATTGGATTGTGAATTTTAATGACTTTTAAAGATTTAAAAAGTCATGGGGTATCGGATTATGACTTTTGAAGACTTTTTAAAAGTTAAGGTGTATTCAATAATGACTTTTATAAACTTAAAAAAAGTCTATAAAAGTTACGGGGTATTCAATTAGAATTTTTAGAGAGTTTATAAAAGTATACCCATATTCAAAAAGTCATGGATTTCTATATATAATGACTTTTATATACTTTGAATGACTTTTTTTAAGTTTGTATATATAAAAAAACTACACAATTCTCTTTCACTCTACCTCAAGACTTTGAATGACTTTTTTTT
>CATIWO010198357.1:0-14794 GCA_949673435.1 Macaranga tanarius
TTTCATATTTTTTCAACTTGATTCATATTTTTTCAACTTGTTTATATAGACTAAACCGAACCTATTTCGAACCAAAATTTTCGGTTCAGTTTTTGGTCGGTTTGGTTTTATAGATTTTAACTATTCAAATTTATAAATTAGGCCAAAATGCCTTTTTTTCAACTTGTTTATATAAAACTAACATTAAACATAAACCGACCGAACCAACCTATTTATATATTTATATTAAATTTGTATATATATTTAAAAAATATTTAGAAATATAAAAATAAAAAATAAAAAATAAAAAATAAATAAATAATCGGTTATTTCGGTTATCTCGGTTAGTTTATATTTTTTTTATATAAAACGAACCGAACCAAATTTCGGTTCGGTTCAAAAAATTCAAAAATTTTAAAAATGTAAACCGAACCGAACCGAATAGGGTCGGTTCGATTTTCGGTTCGGCCATTTCGGAAGCCATGAACACCCCTAATTGTGTATGTTGAATGCTATTAATGTAAGCATAAATGTAATGTGTGATGAACATGTCGATTGGCTAAGTGACCGTCGACTATAGTAAATGTAATTAAGTCAATTGGCTAAGTGACCATCGACAGTGTGAATTGTTGAGTATGTTGATTGGCTATGTGACCGTCAACATAATTGAATTGTGATTACGTTGATTGGCTAAGTGACCATCAACAATGTGAATTATTGATTATGTTTTGCAAGAAGGTGAAACGAGTGAGAAATTGATGATTGTGAGAAATGAGCCCAAAATATGGCTATGTGTGAGGTGATCATGTGAACACCAATGGGCATGTTGTAATACAATATGTGAATGGGTTGTTTAATTATGAGTTGATGAATGAATAATGCATTGTAATCTTGTGAATAATTGAGAATTATATGTTGATAATCATATTGATGATGTTTAGTGGGTGTAGGAAGTGTTTTTAAGTTTGAATTTAGTTATATACTAGTATGGAATGGAGTGCTAGGTGTTTGAGTGGCTTGAATTGAAATATATTCATGTGCTTTGACAGTACTACCCACTTTAAGGGTATTTTAGTCAATTCATATAAATGAATTCAGCCCAGGTGTCTTCATAAAAGTTGTATCCCTCTGAGTTAGCTTTCCATAACTTTTTGAATCACTCGAATCCGAGTTCTGTAGAGGGAGTTATGGTCGATAGAGTGTGACATGGTCTGTAAGCCATACTCGCAGACCTTCAGACACGACAGTGTGCCAAGGTAGCACAACCATGCGGTCACAGAGATGTGGAATCTGAGCTCTGAGGCGATGGCGCACGGCCGTGTGCTTTCCTCGCTCGGCCATGCGTGGCCTATTTTCAGAATTTCAGTATTTTGACTATAACTTGAGTTATAGAACTCCAAATGAGGCATGGTTTGATACTATAAAACCATTAAAGAGTCCTCTACAAGATCATATTTTGAGAATTGCTAGAATATATTTTTAAGATTCTCTAATTTAGCTTAACATTTTAGTGCTCCCTTACACCTTTGTCATTTGAACTCCCATGTGCAGTCCAAATGCTAAATTCTTGTATTTTGAGGTGTTGTAATGTTTTTTTTATGTGCTTTCTTTAATTAGTTCTTGAGAAGAACTATATGTATGATTGTATTAATAATTTCTTATTGAGTCGCAAGCTCATACCTTTGCAATTGTGGTTTTTCAGATTAGTTAGCCTAGCTTGAAGTACTTGTTTGGTTAAAGCTTGAAGCTTGGTATAGTTGAAAGCTCAGGTGGAATAACCGCGTGCTTGATGACAACTTTTCCATCCATCCACTTAAGCATTAGTATTTTTGGGCTTTTGTATTAAGTTCATATTATTTTTTAAAGACATATATAAATTATATGTACATTGTATAAACTAATACTTTAATATATAAAGTATCTTTTCAATAATAATTTTTTTTTTATTATTCATGTTTTATTTTAGTAATCTGGATACATGTATGTGGTACCTGGAGGGTGCGACATCTAGAGGTAACCAGAAAAATCTAATAGAGGCCGTTGAATTGCTAGAGGTAATCCAAGAGACGCACAAGTTACAGGAATTATTGAAGGTAATCATGGTGACATTCAATGGAGTTTGCTTCTACATGAAGATCGTGGACTATAAAAGAAAGGCAAGCAGCAGCATGGAAGAGATCCAACAATCAACACAACCAATCAAAAACATAATCAATCCAATCAATATCAACAAAAAATCAGCAAATCAACTTTCAAATCTAAATTTTAGCAATTTTCTAATAGTCATCTCTTTCAGTTTATAGCATTGTACGCTTTCATATTCCAGAAAAGTTTGTATTATTGCTATTTCCTTAAGCACACTCGAATAATCAATTTTGCCAGAAATTTGCACCAACAAAATTAAATTTTATATGTCTGATATGAATGGAAAAATATTTAAAATTATATTCATTAAATTGATGACATTAGTTATACTTCAATTTCAGCATATTTGATAGAATTTTTAAATAAAATTCACTTTTTTAATTTATCATAAGAAACTCTTTATTTACATATTTTATTTTTATTTTTATTATTCATATTTTTCTTTTTTTTTTTTGACGAAAAAGAAGAATTGCATTAACAAGAAGCCATTATATCATTAAGCAACAAAGCTCTAACAAAGCTAGGAGCCTGTTGCCAGAAGGAGGGACTAGCGTGGAAATGAGAGGCCTTTGCCAAAGCATGAGCCACCTCATTTACTTGTCTCCGGACAAAAGAAATCAAAACATCCTGATTTTCAGTAACAAGAGAACGACAATGACTAATAAGACTACCAAATTCAGAAACATCCACATGAGAACCTTGAATAGCATCAACCACTATTTTGGCATCAGTTTCAATGACCACCTGACAAAAGCCACCTGCCTTCAACCAACTCAAAGCTTCCTTTAGACAAAAAGCTTATGCAAGAAGGACTGAGAAGCAACCATGAATAATCTTAGAAAAGCAGCAGACCAAAGTACTGGTGTAGTCCCGAAGCATAACCCCTATACCGATAGAGTGACTGTCAACAGGGATCGATGCGTTAATGTTACACTTCAACCAACCTTCCACTGGTCTCATCCAGTTCACTAAACCGGACCTGTTTGGCTATGAAACACCATCATAATTCCCCAGCTATACTCGTTGCCAGCTATTCAAAAATTGCAGACTTTGTTGAACAATGGAAGAAGGCGGAACAAAAACCTTATTCCATAGCCAGTTATTTCGCTGTTTCCATATGCCCCAAAGCACTGCTACAACATTAGTCATGTACTCCAAACTCTGAGTGTCCATTAAATTAGCCAACCAATGAGGGAAATTATCACTAAAAATCGACGTGGGCATCAAACTAGAAACCGACCAGCATTCTACTGCAACTGGACAGTCCAGGAATAGATGCGAAAGATGTTCACCCATTTCACCGCAAAAAGCACATGAGTTATCAACATTTAATCCTCGAAGAAATAAACGTTCTCTAGTTGGTAAAAAATCATTGCAAGCTCGCCAAAGGAAATGCTTGAACCGAGGGGGAACTGACAAATTCCAATGAGAGCACCAGGTCCTTGGAATCAAATTTTGGAACAACTCAAAATCATCACAAGCAACTCGGTAACCTGACTTCACCGTATAAATGCCTCTCTTATTATAATGCCAAATAATCCGATCGACAACACCTATATTTCCAGGAGGAATGCGTTGAATAGCCCTCATATCTTCATTAGAAAATAGGTCAGAAATAAGCTCCCAATCCCATTCGATACATCCTGGAATCCGAAGATCTTGCACAACCAAATTTTCAAAACTCGAAACCACAGGAGATGAGACTTTAAAAGGTGGATTTCCAATTAGGCATGTATCATTCTAAACGTTAATAGCGCTACCATCACCAATTCGCCATCTGCATCCTTTAGAAACAAGAAACTTGGAACTCCAAATACTCTTCCACACAAAACTTGGATTGGAACCCAAGCTAGAGTTGAGAAAATTCCCACAAGGATAATATTTAGCTTTGAGCAACCGGCTACATAGAGTATCTGTATGAAAAACCAAATTCCAAGCTTGCTTCCCTAGCATAGCAAGATTAAACGACTGGAGATGTCGAAAACCTATACCTCCATATTCTTTCCTCACACATAATCTTTCCCAAAAAGCCCAATGCAAACTCTACTTACCATTCGCTTTCATACCCCACCAAAACGAATACATAATCTTTCATATTTTTCTTTTTATATCTTAATTCAAAATATATAAATATGTTTTTGAAAAACTAGAATATTAAATTTAATTTATATTTATTCTAAATATAATATTCATCTTATTCAAAATAAATTTTATAAAATTTTATTAAATTTATTTACAAATAGAGTGAATTATTCAGTTAATTTGAACCAGATACATGTTCAAAATTTAAAGTATAGCCATAGTAATTAAAAGCTTGGAGCGACTTTTGAATTGTTAATATATATTTTTCATTTATTGGATCTAACAAGTCGAAATTAGTAGATTACAGATCGAGGGTACTTCTTCCTTTAATAAAATACTCACTAAAAAAGTAATAAATCCTACCTACATTAGTATATGAGAAAACTTGAATTTCGAAAACCTATTTACTTTGTCATACCAAATATAAGTGTAAAAAAATGATGAAATGTTTATAATTGAGTCATGACATTTTAATATTTTGCTATATGATTACTCAACTCTAGGCTCATATTAAGTTTTTTAGTGTTTACTGGTTGGTTGAAACTTTTTTGGAACAACGATCAACTAACAGGTTAAAAATAATTAAACAACTACTCTAAGAAAACTATAACAATTTAACCACCATAACTAAAAAAAAAGACAAATAGGAAATCAAACTTTAATATTAAATATAAATTTAGATTTCTAATAATTTCTCCTTAAATTGTCTAACAAATTCATATCAAAAATTAAATTATCAATAAAATAAAACCTAAACCATTTTGAGTTTAAAACTCAAATCTGATTTATTTATTCTAAAATAGCTAAGAAATTAAATATTTGGATAATTCTTTTTTCCAAAAAAGGTTAAAAAAACCACGCAAAATAAAAGAAATTGATGAAGAAGACTGAGGAACAGAGAGAGAACAAGCTTAAGCTTATAATTTGTGGCGATCATGGCCCTTCAAACTTTTGAAATAAACAAAATAAACTTATAAATTCTAAAATAATTTGTAAGAATATCAGTGTTAACTCCCTCAAAAGTTTCATATTTTTACTTCAGCCCCTTGTATTTCTAATAAAAGTTCAATTATATCATAATGTAATTCAATTTTCAACACCCAAACATATAGTTCTAGTTTCACCACCTGCCAATACTAGCCTTTAGTTGCTAGCATGATAATAATTAGCAACTCCTATTTTACTACAATTTACACCAAAAATTAGATGACATAAAAATTCTTCTAGTCCAATCTTGTATTATTTTGTCAAATCTAATTATAGATTATCCTATTTTCGAACCAGGCACGCCCAAATTGTTGAAATTGGAGTTATCCTACTGCCTTTTTTTTTCTTTTTCTCAACAGAAGTGATGTAACCAAGATGAAGAATTTGTGATGAGGCTTGGTCTAGGCTGAGGCTCTAGAACCTTTAAGGTCTCAGGATCGAATCCCTGCGGCGTCTATTAAGAATTTTTTTATTAAGGGGTGGGTAAGACTCACTGTTATAGTGTCCCACACCCATAATTAGTATATTATGATGTTTTATGCATATAAATAGTAGGTTATATCATAGGGGTGAGCACGGTTCAGAGAAATCCGGGAAAAAAAATCTCCAGTACCGTACTATATTTCGGAAATTTTAAAAATAAAATCTCCAGTACCAGTACCATTTTTCGGTATGGGGATACCGTGCCATATCAGTTTTTTAGTACGGTTGGGTACAAAGATTCGGTTCTTTTGGAACAGATCGGTATATTATCAATAAATAAAATAATAAAAAATTATTTTATAACCTATTTAAAAAAACAATAAATAATTCTAACTAATAAATAAATTAATAAACTTAAACTAAGATGTTGCATAAATATTTTTTTGGTTAAATAACCACAAAATTTAACAAGTGCACTACATGTCTGTAGGCGGCGGGGTTCAGCGCGCGCCCAAGTGTTTGGCGATCACGATACTATGTGGACTCAGGGCCCACTAGAAATACAACTTGGGCCTTTTGACAGGCTTTGATTGGAGAATGGAGTCACCACCCGGGTAAAATCCGAAACACTTTTACAGTAACTGGATCCCACGGAGGGAACCCAGCAGCCGTCCTCAGATATTAGTTCCAGAAACTGGGTATGAGCTTTTGAATGGCCCACCTGACCTTGCGATCGGCCTCCGTTTGTGTATTATTATTTTTAATTACTTAATTATTCCTTTAATTACATGTAAATGGCTGTTTAATCCAAATAATTTTTAAATTTTACAATTTAGTCCAAGTTTGTTTAATAAGTCCAATTTCATGCAATTTGGTCCTTGAATCATCACATTTACAATAATACAACCAAAAAAAAAAAAATCAAAGCAATTAAAAGCACACACAAAGAAAGGAGGGAGGAGAAATGAATTACATATATTTTCATGCAAATAAAATAAAAAATAAATAAATCATAAATTTAAATAGACTAAAGCCCAAAATTAAGTTTAGTGGCCTGTAGGCTATCTAATGTGTAGGTCTGCAACACAAATTATAAATTAAAATTTTCAAAGAATAATAAACAACCTACAAAAAAATATGAAAAAGTTAGTACAAAATAAAAAATATAATAAAAAATTAAATTCTAACTTAATTAATTTCTAGAAAAATTAAAATTAAAATTAAAATTAATAAAAACACTTTACAATATCAAATAACCCAATTATATTAACTATAAGATAAATAATTAAATTAATTCATAAATTCCTAGTTAATCAAACCATCATCGATCACTTAATAATAAATAAATAACAAAAATAAAAATATTACATAAAAAATAAACAAACCAAAAATAAAAATAGCCACAATAAATCACATAGGAACAAATATAAATAAAAATTAAAAAATTTAAAAAATAAATTAAAAGCAAGTGGGCAACGACACTGTTGCCTAAGTACACAAAAGATTCATTCACTGTTTCCCACGTACAAAAATATATATATAAAAAATAAATAAATAATTGAATGTTAATGTTCACGGCAACAATGTTTATACACTGTTGTCGTAAGAAAAAATAAATAAAAATAAATAAATAATTTTTTTTATGATTGAAACTAAAAAATAATCATACAATTAACATAATTCAAACAACTAAATCTACCCAAAAATAATTTAAAAGGCAATTGAAATCAATAAAACATGAGAAAAAATAATAATAAAAAGGAGATTAAAAAGGTTACTGTAAAAATGGATTTACCCTCAGAGTCTGATTTCGAGTTCCTTAGCTCCGGAAAATATATGAATTCTGACCCTTTGTTTCTTCTTAAAATTCCTAACACTTTTTTTTGTTTTTTTTTTCTTTTCTGATTTTGTTTTTTTTTCTCTCTAGGTTTTTTTTTTTCTTTCTAGCCTCCTCTTCTTTTTTTTTTTTTCTCTAGCCTCCACCCCTTTTTTTTTTTCCTCCTCTCTACTAGAGTTTTTTTCTCTTCCTTTTTATAGAGATTTCTTTCCTCTATTAGGGGTTTTTAATGGGTTTTGGGCTTGATTTGGTTTTAGTTCAATTGGACTCTGATGGATTTTGGTTCAATTGGGTTGTAGGCTATTTGGGCTCTGATGGGTATGATCTAGTGGGTTTGGAGTGTGTTTGGGTCTCTCATAAGTGGGTCAGAATCTAATTCCTTTACTGAGCTGGGCTTACTTATCATTTTCAATATTGGGCTTTTGCCTTGTGGGCGGGGCTAAAACTATGTGTCCACAGTTTGCCCCCTGCTTTTCAAAAATCGAAATGCAAGCAATGTAATGAGATTTATGAAAAAGCATATGTAAGCATTACAACAATCCATGAAAAAGTAGAAATAAAGACAACGAATAAAGATTCCAATTTTCACGGTAAGTTGTTTGAAAATAGATAAAAGATCCCGATTTTTCATTCCGTCAGCCTTGACGTTCAAAATTAAGAGGATTCAAATCAGAAAAGAAGTCTCGTGCCATCAACCTTGATGTTCAAGATTAAGAGGTTAGAGATTTGTTGTTAAGGTTTTTGCCCGTCATCCTTGGGGCACAACCCGAGAGGCTTAACTTTATCACCGCCATCCTTGATGTCAAAAATTAAGAGGCTTGATTTTGTCATTGTCCATCATTGATGTCAAAAATCAAGAACCTTCGATTTTACCGCCGTCCATCCTTGATGTTGAAAATCAAGAGGCTTTGATTTTGCCATCGTCCATCCTTGATGTTGAAAATTAAGAGGCTTCGATTTTGCCGTCATCCAGCTTTGATGTCAAAAATCAAGAGGCTTCGATTTTTCCACCGTCCAACCTTGATGTCAAAAATTAAAAGGCTTCAATTTTCAATTTTGACACTGTCCATCCTTGATTTTAAAAATTAAGAGGATTCGATTTTACCGCTGTCCAATTTTGATGTTAAAAATCAAGAGGCTTCGATTTTACCACTGTCCAACCTTGATGTCAAAAATTAAGAGGCTTCGAGAAAAGGAAGACGCCTTATTACCACCCCCGGTGTCAGGTAAAAATGAATAAAAATAAATGAGTTGAGCTATATAGCCACTTCGAGGGTCAGGCAAAAATAAGTGAATTGAACCGTATAGCCGCTTCGAGTGTTAGGTGAAAACATATATAATGAGCCATATAGCCACTTCAGACGTCAGGTGAAAGTAAGTAAAATGAGCCGTATAGCCACTTTGGGCGTCATGCAAGAGCAACAAACATGAGCCATATAGCCACTTTGGGCGTCAGGCGAGAGCAATAAATATGAGCCATATAGCTATTTTGGGCGTCAGACAAAAACAGATGAAATGAGCTATATAGCCACTTTCGGCGTCAGACAAAAAAACATGTGAAATGAGCTATATAGCCATTTTGAGTGTCATTGGAAAGCAAGAAAAATAAGTCGTATAGCCGCTTTAAGCGTCAGGTGAAAATAAGTAAAATGAGCCATATAGCCACTTCAGGCATCAGACAAAAAACATGTGAAATGAGCCGTATAGCCTCTTCGGGCGTCAGGCGGAAAACATTTTTCAAAAGAACTTTATAAAGTGGTTGTCAACCTTTGTAAAACACAACTGAGCTTATATCGGAAAATTAGTTTCCTCTTCTATTATAGACTCTAAATTTATAAAGTCTATCACAGACTGCCATTGAGACCAGTATTATTGGAAATAAAAATCGAGACCCTCCATAGTTAAACCGAAATGATGATATAATAAATGTCTCTTAACTTGATTGCGGTTTAAGAATGTATGATTGTTATAAGACTGTTGTGATTATACTTAATATGAAAAAAAAACTCCATCTGTCCCTCAGTAAGGTTCTGCTACCCTTAAAGTCCACTTGATTACCCTCAGCTTGAAATTGTAATCAATTTTTATTTTTATATTCTCTCTTTTGCCTAGGCTGCCCTCTTTCTGAGAGTTTTTGAACCTAGCTGGGTCTTTTATTTTTCTTTATTTTTTTTATTTTCTCTCTTTTGCTTAGATTGCTCTCTTTCTGAGAGTTTTCGAACCTAGCTGGGTAGTTAAAAAACCATGCTGATGGTTAACCATTGTCAGTCGGCCTGACTATCAGATATCCATACTACTGTGATGTGCTCGCTACGCACTGCTGACTTAATACTTATGTGACTGACTGTTTGATGTTTGCGTTGCTGACTTCCTGATGTCTGTGTTGCCATTTTTGCTACTAATCATATGAATTTGCTGCTGATCCATGCCTGATACTTCGTGTGCTAATATCATATAAACTATGCCCATTTTACATGATTACTCATTTGTTACAACTGTGCACATTACATTATACTTGTTATTGACCAGCCTTTTGCAGGTTTTTTGGTTAACTATTTTTCAGCTCATAAGGATTTCAGAAGGTTGGTAAAGATGGGTGTTAGAAAAGAATTTTAATTTTAGTGAAATGAGAAATTTTAAATGGCTATACAAGGATCGACTTTTTTAAAGATGAGTGACATTCAGGATTTTTCTTTATTTCTCCTCGTTCTTCTTCTTCCTCTTCCTTTCTCTTCTTTTTCTCTTTATTTCATTTCTTTTCATTTCTTCTTTTTCTTTTCAATTTCTTTTCTTTTCTTTTTTCATTTCATTCTTTTTCAATTTCTTTCATTTATTTTTCCTTTTCTTCATTCTTTTCAATGATTTTTTTCTTCTTTTTCTTCGAAGAGGGTCGATGCAAATGAGAAGTGAAATGTTTGATGCCCAAAGAGAAACTAAAAGTCGATCTTGATATTTAGCCATTTTATTCAATGGGATTTTTTTCTTTTTCTGTTTTTCCTCTCTCTAATTCAAGCATAACATAAGGTGCACAATTATAGCAAATTTACAATCATATAATTTGAGTAGTCAGACATTCATTAATATAAAAATGGAAAAGTTACAATAAACATTGTTTAGATTTATTATAGCCATATGAGATAACTACAGTCATTCATAAATGTCCAACTTCATGTCACCCTCAATTTGCACACTAAACTGGTACAATTCCCTAAAATTCCTAATGCCTATGTTCTTTAGCTTGTCAGCGATATGTGGAATGCAAGCTTCTGCAGCTATAAGCAGTTGATCTGATTCTATAGGTTTATGCCTTATTAGAGCCAATTTTCCTCTCCATCTAGTAAGGAAGCTTGTAAAGGATTTATCAGACTCCTGCTTTATATTCTATAATTCTTTAAGGGAGACTTCAGCCCATATTACTTGATAAAAGCTGAAAAAAGCTCCTTCCAACTCTATTGAACATGTGCATCTAAGGTGTAGTATCACTGAATAGTAGCTCTCATTAATGACAATGGAAATTACTTAATGATTTGCACCTTGGTCAGTCCGGTGGGTTTCATGAAGGTAACATATTGTCGGAGGTGCAGGTGAGGATCATCTGTCCCATTATACTTCTTGATGTTTGGAAATCTGAACTTCGGGGGCAGTGGTTCATCTTCCTCCAGATCCAGGTCGGTGAAATCATGATTGAGTCCAAGCTTCTTCTTTGCATTTTGCAGTTGACCTATATGCCTTTTCATATATTTCTCCCATTCTAGTTTAGCAAAATCTATTGCTGCTTTCTATTTTTCTTTGAGTGGTTCACCGACTATGGTTCTGGTTTCTGAATTTTCTTCATCCATGGGCCTCCTTTTGAACATCTCAGTAATCACCTTTGTGCATATTTGTCAAACATCATCCCTGAGTTCTTTCAGCATTTCTTGCCTGAAGGACTCTAGATTAAAATTGGAAGGTCCTGATATTCTGTTTCCCTTATAGTGTGGTCTCAATCTACTAAGTGGATTCTTAATATTAGTAGGCCGAATTACCCTTGACTTGCTTCTAAACAGTAGAGACCTTCGACTGTAAAAGATGAATTTAAAAAATAAAAATGACTGACATATATGCATAAAATGTAAAAAAATAAACACACAAACACACAAATAATAAATACACATATGTCTCAACATAGCGCCTTCCAACCTTATGCCTTCCACACACTTGTGCAAGGTAAGTCTCTTGTTCTAGAATTTTTAGTCTGGATTTTAATTATCAACAGGGGATAATAAAACCAATGTACATGCAAAAGTTCTCGAGACAGAACAAACAAGTAGCATATCTCATTAATAAAACTAAAGTCTAACATAACGGGCCATAATAGAAGGACTAAAGCCCAATCTAAAATGGATCATCGATATTGGGCTTGGACTTTATGAAAAATACTACTATATGGCAATAGAACATATGCATTTATGGAAATCTTAAGGGTAGTTGCTAGGGAACTACATGAGCTGAGTCTAAGGTAAGGTCAAAGGCTCCCATAGTCTTTTATATACTCTCTTTCTATCTCCCCACTCAAGGATCCGAGCGACATACTCAGTTATACTCTACCGTGAGTGACAATAGCTATACACTCAACTACCAAGTTTGAATAAAACACAGGCAGCAGAGTAACAACTATTGTCGAGTTATTCGGGACTGTGTGCATAGTATGTGACAATGGTGTAGTGAATGCAGAAGGAATAACTAGACAATTAAAAATAATAATACACAAAACACTGGAATCAATTTCTCTATCCCCAGTGGAGTGGCCATTGTAGGAGGCGGGGTTCAGCGTGTGCCCAAGTGTTTGGCGACCACAGCACTGTACGGGCTGAGGGCCCACTAGGAATACAACTTGGGCCTTTTGACAGGCTTTGATTGGAGAATGGAGTTGCCACCTGGGTAAAATCCGGGACACTTTTACAGCAACTGGATCCCACGGAGGGAGTCCAGCAACCGACCTCAGAGATTGGGTCCGGAAACTGGGTATGGACTTTTGAATGGCCCACCCGACCTTGCGATCGGCCTCCGTTTATATTTTGTGTTTTATTATTTTTAATTACTTAATTATTCCTTTAATTACATGTAAATGGCTGTTTAATCCAAATAATTTTTAAATTTTACAATTTAGTCCAAGTTCGTTTAATAAGTCCATTTTCATGTAATTTAGTCATTGAATCATCACATTCACAATAAAAAAAAAAAAAAAGATATCAAAGCAATTAAAAGCACACACAAAGAAAGGAAGGAGGAGAAATGAATTACATCCCTTTTCATGCAAATAAAATAAAAAATAAATAAATCATAATTTTAAATAGACTAAAGCCCAAAATTGAGTTTAGTAGCCCGTGAACTATCTAATGTGTAGGCCTGCAACACAAATTATAAATTAAATTTTTCAAAAAATAATAAACAACCTACAAAAAAAATATGAAAAAGTTAGTACAAAATAAAAAATATAATAAAAAAATAAATTCTAACTTAATTAATTTCTAGAAAAATTAAAATTAAATTTAAAATTAATAAAAACACTTTACAATATAAAATAACCCAATTATATTAACTATAAGATAAATAATTAAATTAATTCATAAATCCCTAGTTAATCAAACCATCATCAAAAAATAATAAATAAATAACAAAAATAAAAATATTGCATAAAAAATAAACAGACCAAAAATAAAAATAGCAACAATAAATCACATAGGAACAAATATAAATAATACTAAAAAAAATTAAAAAATAAATTAAAAGTAAGTGGGCAATGACACTGTTGCCCAAGTACACAAAAAGATTAATTCATTGTTGTCAACGTACAAAAAAATATAAAAATAAAATAAATAAATAATTGAATGTTAAGGTTCACGGTAACAATGTTTATACATTGTTGTCGTAAGAAAAAATAAATAAAAATAAATAAATAATTGTTTTTTCATAATTGAAACAAAAAAATTATGCAATTAACATAATTCAAACAACTAAATCTACCCAAAAATAATTCAAAAGGCAATTAAAATCAATTAAATATGAGAAAAAAATAACAATAAAAAAGGAGATTAAAAAGGTTACTGTAAAAATGGATTTACCATCAGAGTCTAATTTCAAGTCCCCTAGCTCCGAAAAATATATAAATTATGACCCTTTGTCTCTTCTAAAAATTCCCAACACTTTTTTTCTTTGTTTTTTTTTCTTTTCTGATTTTGCTTTTTTTTTTCTCTCTAGATTTTTTTCCCTTTCTAGCATCCTCTTCTTTTTTTTTACTTCTAGTCTCCACCTTTTTTTTCCTCCTCTCTACTAGGGTTTTTTTTATCTTCCTTTTTATAGAGATTTCTCTCATATGTTAGGATTTTTTAATGGGTTTTGGGCTTGATTTGGTTTTGGTTCAATTGGGCCGTAGGATAGTTGGGTTCTGATGGATTTTGGTTCAATTGAGTTGTAGGTTATTTGGGCTCTGATGGGTCTGGTTTAGTAGATTTGGAGTGTGTTTGAGTCTCTCATAAGTGGGTCAGAATCCAATTTCTTCACTGAGTTGGGCTTACATATCATTTTCATCACTGAGCTTTTGCCTCGTGGGCCGGGCCAAAACCATGTGTCCACAATGTCAAAAATAAAAATAGCAAAGCTAATTCTAAAATATATAATTGTAATAATGTTATTTTACTATATCAATAAAAAGGAACAAAGCTTCCATGAGTATCACCTTATGCTTCATCTCTGTGGGTTCATAAGAAACTATATCACCTTCACAGGGCCTGAAAATATGTTGTACATTAATGTAAGAAAAAGGAAATAAAGAACATTAAACTAAAAATTAGAGATAGAAAACCATTTACAAAAATTCAAGAAAATAGATTGCAAGATGCATAAATGCATTCAAATGCTATCATATATAAACATGCACCCATGATTCATAATGCATTTGCCTATGGAAGAGAGAAGCATTAGCTCAACTTGTAATGAAGCCAATCCATCTGGTAGCATCAAAAACAGTAACATAGTAGGAACTTGCCCTTTTATGTAATTACCAATAGACAGACATTAGTATCAGTCACATAGTTTTAAGATTAGAGTACATAGTTTTGAAATCATTCACTAAGTATTTTAGCTATAATTGATACTTCATAATTTATAATCTTATCATCTTAATCTTATGGTAATTTTAATAATTAATTGATAATTTATATTTCTTATATAGTAATTTTATAGTTAATAGGTTCGTGAGTTAAATGTATTTAAACTTAATAGAAGTATTGTATATTACTACTATGTACATAGTTTTCTATTATATTTACTTGACATTAATTTTTCATGTTAATATTATTT
>CATIWO010198386.1:0-11275 GCA_949673435.1 Macaranga tanarius
ACCAAAATTAAAAAGTAACTTAAATTCTAGATTTACATCAAACACAAAACAATAAAATATGGAATTCATTTCAAATGAATTTTATAAACTATTCATTTGAACCAAACACACTTCATTAATGAAAATTCATTTGGAAATGAAATGAATTCTTTGGTAGAATTTAGGGGTGTAAACACAACCTTAATATTTAGTAATCTTATAGTAATTCATACTAATATACATTAACATTATGTAATATCATTAATAGTAATACTAATTTAAGTTTTACTACAATTACAAGTTTTTAATTACATTTACTTAACATTCACAATAATATACATCAAAATTATCTAATTTTTATACCAAACGAGCCTATTCGCGAACCTGTTCACGAACATCCTAAACGAGCCTGTTCACGAACATCCTAAACGAGCTTGTTCACGAACATCCTAACGAGCTTGTTCGCGAGCCTGTTCACGAACATTATAAACGATCTCGTTCGCGAGCTTGTTTGCGAGCCTGTTCACGAACGTCTTTAACGAGCCCGTTCACGAGCTTGTTCGCGAACTGGTTCACGAACATATTAATGAGTCTGTTCACGAACGTTAACGAGCCGAGTTTTGAGGTGTTTGAGCTCTGTTCGTTTATCTTTCGAGCCTCAAAATTATGTTCGAGCTCTGTTCATTTAACTTAACAAATGAGCTTTTAACGAGCCGAACACCGAGCTGCTCGCGAGCGGCTCTGTTCGTTTACACCCCTACTAACCTTGTAGTTTTGTACCCTTTTGGCCATTGGCTTCAAACAGAGTCAACTGGTCTCCGAGGTGTTTCTTTAGCTTTTTATGGGAGTTATTGAGAAACTTATCCATGTGCATGTGCATAATCACGTGTAAATTATTAAATGTAATACTATTTTTTTAAATTGAGATGCCATGTTATTAACTTGTTTTTATAGAGTGGTTACGTTGTTAATTAGATATTAAAGTTATTTATTTCTCACAAAAAAAAAGTTATTTATTGTTAATTTATAGATTATCGAATGGATTAACATATTTATATCTATATGGTTATATGCGTTATTAGAATTCGACAAAAGAGAAAAGTTTTAAAAGGAATAATACCCATTTGAAGGCTTTAAAGTATTATTATTATTATTATTATTATTATTATTATTATTATTAACGTTTCAAAAAAAAAACTACAACTTTCTCTTTCCGACTCTCTGTTTAAGTGGTCAAATGTCGGGTGTATGCAACAGAAATATAGGCTGGATTTCATTTCATGGATAAATAAGAACCATCTTTCAGAAGTTCGGCTGTCAAGGTTAAGCATAGAACCGAAGGAGACAATGATCAAAACTTTTGTTACATTAGCCTCCGATGACAAATCTGTCTTACACGCTCTACTTCTAGGACTCGATAGACTTGCTGCACTTGTTTGTAGTGCACGTTATTATGCATAAATAATATGTAAAGTATTGGTTCTGGAATACTTTTCCCTGGTTCTCTTATTCAACCAAACACAGGTTATATATATATACAAGCCTAAGACTGAAGATCTAAATACAGCAGTAAATCTCCTAAATAAGCAAACAAATCAACTTCCTAAACAAACAAGAATCTACTTCCTAAATAAACTATTGTTACAGAATACATAATATACAACAACAAATATTTCCAATATAACGAGTGAGACGTAACACCCAACATGGGCATGCCATTTAATTGCACGACCATGCAATTTCAATGCATGGCCGTGCATCTAGTTGCATGGCCATGCAACATCTAATTGCACGACCATGCAATTTCAATGCATGGCCGTGCATCTAGTTGCATGGCCATGCAACTTCAATGCATGGTCGTGCAAGGCAATCTTCTTTGTTCATGGCCATGCAAGGTAATATGCATGGCCGTGTCCGCGTCTTCCATTCCAATACCCCCCTCAAGTTGGAGCATGCAAATTATAAATGCCCAACTTTCCAAGAAAAGACTCAAATTGTTGACGACTCAATGCCTTCGTAAAAATATCTGCAAGTTGTGACTTAGAGGAAACAAATAGAGGCCGAATGACACCAAGTTTCACTTCAGTACGAATAAAGTGACAATCGATCTCGATATGCTTCGTGCGCTCATGAAACACAGGATTCGCAATAATATGCAAAGCGGCCTGGCTATCACAATATAGGTTGATAGGAACAGAAAGTGTCACGCCAAGAGCTAAGAGCAATTCTTTTAACCACTTCAATTCATATGTAGTCATAGCCATAGATCGATATTCTGCTTCAGCTGACGAATGAGATACAGTATGCTGCTTTTTAGTCTTCCAAGATATTGGGGAATTACCAAGAAGAATGTACCAACCAGTTAAAGAATGACGAGTGAGAGGACAACTGGCCCAATTGGAATCACACCAAGCATATAATTGTAAGTCATTCGTCGATGGCAACATAATGCCTTGCCCCGGATTTCCTTTGAGATAATGAATAACACGCAGGGCAGCCTGCCAATGCTCTTCCTGTGGTTGTTGCATGAACTGAGCTAATACATGAACACAGTAGGATAACTCAGGACGAGTCACCAAAAGATAGATAAGTCGGCCCACCAATTGACGATACTTCTCTGGATCAGATAAAAGAGCTTCGACAGCCAATGCCAAATTATGATTTTGTTCAAGGGGAAAGTTTACAGGCTTAGCTCCAAGAAGTCCGACTTCAGAAATAATATCCAAAGCATATTTACGTTGACAAAGATAAATACCATTAGAACTTCGGGCAACCTCAATGCCAAGAAAATAGTTTAAAACTCCCAAGTCTTTCATGTGAAAACAAGTGCTCAAATACTTCTTGAAGGCTTGAATCTCTATATGATCATTCCCGGAGACTATGAGATCATCAACATAGACAAGAACATTAATTTGTACCTTCCCCCGAAATAAAGTGAAAAGTGAGTAATCAGCATATGACTATCAAAAACTATAATCTTTCAATGCATTCACCAATTTTGTAAACCAACAACGAGGTGCCTGGCGCAAACCATACAAAGATTTATTCAAATGACACACCATTCCTGCTTTGTCAGAATAAAAACCTGGAGGCATACGCATGTATACTTCTTCCTTCAAGTCACCGTGCAAAAATGCATTATGTACATCCATTTGATGTAATTCCTAATTTTTAGCCGCTGCTACTGCTAGAAAAGTATGAACCGTCACCATCTTTGCTACTGGTGCAAAAGTTTCGGTGTAATCAATCCCTTCAACCTGCTTATTTCCAAGAATCACCAAATGAGCTTTGTAGCGCTCAACCGTTCTGTCTGCATTATATTTAATTTTATAGACCCACTTACATCCTATTGCTCGTTTACCTGAGGGTAATGGTGCAATAGTCCAAGTTTTGTTTTCTTCTAATGCCTCTATCTCTTTCTTCATTGCATCTTTCTATTTATCATCTTTCATGGCTTCTGCAAAAGAGTTGGGCTCAACACCTGTAGTAATGGCTGTCAAGAATGCACGATATTGTATAGAAAACTTATTACTATTCATATAATGAGTGATAGGATAGAGACTACCTGAGGAATGCTGATGAACGGGTGAGTTTGTAGAGGGGCTCAGCTTTTGCACCGTGTGTAACATATAATCTCGCAAACGTACTGACTCTTGTCGCTGTCTATAACCTTACCCCAGTAAAGTTTCACTTTGCTGGTTATTTAAAATGTCCTTTCCCCCCTTGCTATATCACCACCAATCTCTTCAACAATTTCTCCTTCTTCATCATCTTGCTCTTGATCGACAGCTCCTATTACAACTTCCTCTTTTACCACCGGGTCATTAAACATATCACTTTCTATCTTCTTTGGTTGTACACCAATATTGGCTTTATAAGGAAATTCATTTTCCACAAATACCACATCCCGTGACATAAAGAACTCACCAGAGTCTAAGTCATATAAGCTCCATCCTTTCTTGCTAAAAGGGTATCCCAAAAATACATATTTCCTACTCCTGCTTGTAAATTTATCTCCCCCATGCTTCTGATTGTGAGAGTAAGCCAGACATCTAAAAATTTGAATATCTTTATATGACGGAGGGCAACCAAATAAAATTTCATAAGGTGTTTTTCCTTTTAACAAGATAGAAGGAGTCTGATTAATCAAATAAGCAGCTGTTAGAACACAATTTCTAAATAATTCGACAGATAAATTAGCTTGAAAGCGTAAAACACATGCTACATTGAGAATATGGCGATGCTTTCGTTCTACTCTCGCATTCTATTGCGGAGTACCAACACATGAGGTCTGATGTATTATGCCACTTTCTTTAAAATAGTTGTCTAAACAAGTAAATTCAGTTCCATTGTCGCTCCTCATTATTTTCACAACTCCATTAAATTGTCTACATAATAAAGCAAAGAAATTTCTAAGAGTATGACTAGCCTCACTTTTATTTTTCAACAAATAGACCCACACTCCTCTAGAATGATCATCAACAATTGTTAAAAAATAATGTGCATCACATAAAGATGGAGTACTATAGGGACCCCATAAGTCATAGTGGATCATTTTAAAAATATGAGATGCTTTATTATCATTAGTCACAAATTCTTCTCGACTTTGTTTTGCTCGAAAACAAACCTCACAGTTCTCATTACATTTATTATTATCTTTATCAACAATTGGTAACAACTTAATGACTTTATTAGATGGATGTCCTAACCTTTGATGCCAGAGTTCAGTTGTATCCTTCCTTGTAGCTTTCATAGCTTTAGCAAATAATCTATCTCAAAAGTATTATAGCCCCTCACGTAGCTCACCCGCTCCAATCAGCTTCCTCGTATTACGGTCCTATATAACACAAAATTCATCAGTGATCAAAACAATGCATTTTGTCTCTTTGCACAATTGTGATACTGAAATTAAGTTACACTTCAAATTAAGCACATTTAAAACATTGTTTAATTTTAAGCTTTCATTCAACACCACAGTTCGTTCTCTCTCCGCCATTGCCTCCTTCCCATCAGGTAATCCAACTGGGCATGAAAGAACTGCATTCACGCTGCTTTTCAATTCAAGGTTTCCTGACACATGATGATTGGCTCTAGTGTCAATTATCCACTCCACTGGTTTATACATACCATTTAGTCTTCCATGGTTTCTTTCTTTCTACGAATTTAACATATTGATCAACAAACCCCACTATTCACTGCTTAATCCATTTATTCCAGTTCTGTCTCCCTCAATATTTTATCCTGGAGTTATATTTTCTTGTGTTCCTATAGTTGTGTCATTGACTCGAACAGGTCCACCACGTCCCTTTCCACCTGATCCACCAGGTTGTCTCATTCCTCCTTGTCCACGACCAGCTACTCGTCCACTTCCTTGAGTTCTATCTCCCCACCAATCTGGATACCCAATCAGTTAAAAACATGAGTCTGAATTATGTCCAGACCTGTTGCAGTGGGAGCACACTTCAGATTTATCCTTATTCCCATATCTCCCTTTAGAGACCTGTCTCGTTTGAACAGCAAAAGCCATCGCCTCTCCCTTTTGTTCTTTCCCACTAGTTATGTTACGAACACGCTCCTCTTGAACAATCATAGCATATGCTCGATTCAGAGTTAGCAATGGTTCCATACTCAGAATGTTAGAGCGTACCGTTCCATAAGTCGAGTCATCCAACCCCATTAAGAATTGATGTAGGCATTCTTCTTATTGCATCTTTTTTAATTCTGCACTAATATGGCATGTACATCCTCCACAATGACACATCGAATTCTGTTCATAGTTACCCAATTCTTCCCAAATCATCTTCAACCTCCCGTAATAGTTTACCACAGTAAGACCTCGCCGTTTGCATTCCGCCAACTCAGCCTTAAGTTGATGAATTCGTGGTTCGTTTCCTACTGAAAATCTTTCCTTGATGTCATCCCAAAGTTCCTTAGCAATCTCCATATATGTTATGGTTGATCGCATACCAAGTTTAATTGTGTTCAAAATCCATGAAATCAACATGGAGTTGACTGTCCACCAATCTTCTTATTTATATGAGTCAGCAGAAGGTTGTTTCATTGAGCCATCAATGAATCCAAACTTCTTCTTGGCTCGTAGCGCCGTTCTTATTGCTCGTGCCCATTCATCATAATTGTCACCTTTCAATTAAACTTGTGTGATGATATTTCCCGGATTATCATTGGTCGAGAGAAAATATGGTGACAACATTGTCATCTTTGTCGAAGTTTCAGTCCCTTCCTTCTTCCCTTCGGTCATATTCCCTGTCATGATAGACTGGCCCTGATACCATGTAAAGTATTGGTTCTGGAATAATTTCCCCTGGTTCTCTTATTCAACCAAACATAGGTTATATATATATACAAGCTTAAGACTGAAGATCTAAATACAGTAGTAAATCTCCTAAATAAGCAAACAAATCAACTTCCTAAACAAATAAGAATTTACTTCCTAAATAAACTATTGTTACAGAATACAGAATATACAGCAGCAAATATTTCCAATATAACGAGTGAGATGTAACACCCAATATGGGCGTGCCATCTAATTGCACTACCATGCAATTTTAATGCATGGTCGTGCAACTTCAATGCATGGCCATGCAACATCTAATTGCACGACCATGCAATTTCAATGCATGGCCGTGCATCTAGTTGCATGGCCATGCAACTTCAATGCATGGCCGTGCAAGGCAATCTTCTTTGTTCATGGCCATGTAAGGCAATATGCACGGCCGTGTCCGCGTCTTCCATTCCAATATAATAGAAACAAAAAGGCAATTAAATAAGGGTTGGGTGTGTGGAGAAGTTGTATAAAGTTCTTAGCATTCATAAACCTTAGTAAAAATCCAATTCTAGCTAGCCCAAGCTTCCCATCAAGAAGCAATCACAACCAACTCTTTTGATGCCAGCTGTTACCTTGGTTGCTAGCTCGTGCAATAATTGATCCTTATTCGGGACTTGTGGAAAATTGCATAATAACAAAAATGACAAATAATACTGTTGGAATTTGAGTCGGGTTCGCCCATGACGGGTTGAACTAAACCGAAAAATTATTCTATTTATATTATATTTATTTATATTATAGTTTATTATAATATAAAGTTAATTAAATAGAATTGTAACCCTTGGAAGAGTTACAACCCTTGGTATATAACTTGTATATATACATATCATTTTAATGATAAAAAAGAGGTTAATAGAGATATTCCTCCCTACAAAAAACAGAAGAATTCTCTGCATATTAAAGAAACAAAAAAGGAAGTAAATTAGGTTGTGGAAATCATAGTGCAAGTTTTAATAATTTGCATATTGACTTAACATTGAAGATTTAATCAAACTTTTGTGGAATTATCAAGAGATTAGTGTTCTAAACTTGTTTTAGTTTATAATTCCGCAATATTATTACAATGAGAGTTGAGAAATCATGAAAGCTTCATTTCCTGTGTAATTTCTCTCTCAGAATCCAACTAATTCCATGTGACCAATTAATATTGCAAATTGGCAGCCAAAAACTAGCTTCTCACTAGTAGTAAAAAAAAAAAAAAAAAGAAGAAAGAAGAAAGAGGAAGGTAAAAACGATATGTTTTGGACTTCACTTCCTATTTTTTCATCACTTTAACTTTTCCACTTTGTGTTTTTCTCATTCCTTTTTATTAGTGTATTTAAAAAAAAAAATCACTCAAATTATTTTTAGGACTCTTTAACTGTGAAATGAACTTATTTTAAACTTTTATTCATTAACAAAAGCTAATCAAAATATCTTTCAAAACACTATTTTGTAAATAAAAATATACTTTGAAACTTTTTTAAATGATTCATATATTTAGTTAATTCATATTTTACATATTTTAGTTATTTATGTGACCTCATAATTCACTAACTATCAAGTCAGAATAATTCCATTATTCTAGAATGTAATGATTATAGAAAAAACAAATACTATCATCAATAACCTTGAATGTGTGCCAATTTCATCATATCTTTTCATGGTTTAGGTCATATATATAGGTATAATGTATATGTGGCCTCCTGTAATGGTTAAAATTGATCAATTTGACACTTTAATTTAAAATTTTATCATTTTAATATTTAAACTCATCATATTTTTATTTAAAATGTAATAATTTAATGACATAATATATCTATCATTCATATACTTGCTACTTTTTATTAGTTTGACATATTTACTTATCAGTTTTTATTAGTTAAACCCTCAAACTGTGGTATATATTAATTCGTTATTCATGCTATGTGTAATGATAGAAGTTTAAAAATTACATTTTAGATAAGTTCAGATATTGAAATGATAAAATTATAATTACAGGTGTTAAACTGATAAAAAATGACAAATACAGAGGATCACAGATATATTACGCCCATCTATATATATATATATATAAATAAAATCAACATACATCCGCACAAATATGAGATTGCCTTTTGCTTGATGAAAGAAGGAACAAAAAGAAGAAGATGATAATGGATAAGTCACTAAAATAATTTTTAGGCCAATGTAATTATAGATTATGGGTTAGGCACTACTAAGGCATTAGATTAGAAAGATTGTAAAAAATAAATAAATAATAGCAATCATCTTTATGTTCTCAAAACTGAGATGTTAGATCAAAATACTGATGATTAGAGGTGTAAATAAGCCTAGCCGAATTAAATTTTGGCTAGTTCGAACTTGATTCATTTATAAATAAGTCGAGTTCGTTATGCCACTTAGTTTTCATGAGATCAAATGAACATAAATTTTTTTAAAAAAATACAAACTATAAATTAAAATTATACATCAAAAAATTTAAAATAAATTATTTATTAAATAAATTATAATATATTTAATGAAAATTATGATTTTATTTTAATAATATGTTTTTAAATATTTTTTTACAATAAAAATTTATATATAGTATATATAAAATTAAATTATTAATATATTAAAATTACGAGCAGCTCGCAAGTTTTTATTCGAGCTTGTTCATGAGCTTTTACGAACCAATGTTTAAATTGTTTGAGCTCGGCTCGTTTATTAAATGAGCTTCAATATATAAATTCAAACGAACTTTTATCAAGTTGAGTTCCGAGTAACTCGTAAGCGGCTCGACTTGTTTACAGCCTCACTGATGGTATTTCTTTTGAATAATTTAAGACAATACCCAAAAAATACTTATTACATGATAAAATATATTGAAAATGATTTATCTACGAGGGCTATAATAATAATAATAATAATATTATTATTATTATTATTATATTATTATTATTATATTATTATTATTATTATTATTATTATATTATTATTATTATTATTATTATTATTATTATTATTATTATTATTATTATTATTATTATTCAAGAAATAATATATATATTATCAATATTTATTAGTTAAAGTGATAATAATTTTTTATTTTCATAAAAAAGGTTTTAAATTTAAGTATATATATATGCTCAAGAGAGCCTTATCTCTTTATGAGTTCCACTTGCCTCAAAGAGTTAGAGCTTTTATAGCGGTTAGATATCAAAAAATATCAAATGTAAAAAGAAATGGTACATTTATTAAATATTTATATTTAAATAATAAAAAATAATAAATATTTGAATATTAAAATTAATTTAACATATTTTATAAAATAATTAAAAAATATAATACACATCAAAATAACATAAAAAAAAATAAACATATTCGTTCATTGAATGCCTTTTTAAGAATTCAGTTCATTATGACTTTTATGGCTTCCAGAATAGGAGTTCATCGGCAGTAGGGGTGGGGAAAAATAACCGAAAATCAAAAAATCAAGCGAACTGATTAGTTTGGTTGAATTTGATTTATGTTATAAAATATATATGTTTATTTGGTTTAAATTAAATTGAATTAAAATAAGTTTGGTTCAATTTCGTTTTTATTGTAAAAAATTTTATTAAATTAAATCGAACTGAATTTATAATATATTTTTAAATTTTATAAGTATTTTTTTTTTACAATAATAATAATTTCATTCATATACAAACTAGTAATACATCGATAAAAATATTGATATAAATCCGCTAAAAACTATTAAATGATGAAACTGTGAAATATTCACATCTCCAAGGTTAATAGCATAATAAATTGGATCAAAACTTACACATTTAAAAATTCTATAATGACTAGAATACCTATGACTCCAGTACTGCAACATACTGACGACCATAATTGGATATGATATCTCTGTTGAATTGAATATGCTTTGTTTGTCTAAATTACCCACACACACAAAAAATGCCACAACAAGACGGCAAAAACCAAATTTATTCATTTTAGTACTAATATTTGAAAGTATATCAATAATATGAGTTTCTAAATATTTAAAACTCTTAATGAGATTATTTAATATAAAAAAAACTAACCAAATTTATTTAAATTCATTTTAGATAATCAGTTTGTTTACTTTTTAAAAAAATTAATAAATAAAATTAATATAAAAAATTAACAATAATATATCTCATAATTAAGTCTTATTAAAATAATGCAAAATTATATAAGTGCAATAGGTTCAAAATTGTAAAAAAAAAAAAAAAAAAACTTAATAAACTGACCGAACTGAACTAGCAATTCGATTCACATACTGATTTAGTTCAATTATTTTTTAAATAATTTTAATTTGGTTTGATTTTAGGTGTTTTAAACTGAACCGATTGATGCAAATCCCTAATCAGCAAAAATAACAATAATATGATGGTAAAAGATAAGGATAAGACACACACTCAACTAGCAGAGATTTATGAGCTAGGAAATTTTTATTTTTTTAGTATATTATTTTTAGGAGAAAATACGGAAAAGTATATTGTGGTTTCACTTTTTTTGTGATATGTACTTGAGGAATTTTTCTTAGCAATCAAGTGACATGTGGTTTTCGCCGTTAATATATAAGTGACAAAGTCACTAATGGCGTTAAATGTGAGGAATTTTCTTGGCATTTGAGTGACATGTGGTTTCCACTTTTAATATATAAGTGACAATGTCCTCACATTTAGGTGTTGTTGATTAAAAATAAATTTAAATTTTTAAATATAATTTTATAAAATGTCGCAAAATTTAATTTTAGAGATATTTCTTAAAAATATTATATAAAATATCTATTTGTGTAAAAAAATTAAATATTTATGATCTTTTATAATTTTATCAATTTTTTTATTGTAATAAAATTGCCCCGATTTAGTAATATTTAACAATTTTGATATAAACAACTATTTGATCAAAATTATATAAAAATGATGATCACATAACATATTATAAAAAATTATTTTT
>CATIWO010198410.1:0-35031 GCA_949673435.1 Macaranga tanarius
TTCTTTTTAAAATAACATCAAATCATAGTTAAACAATTGCCATAATAACTGAAATACATTGAGAAACAGTTGAAATAAAATCATGCTTTAGCTTAACCGCTTCCTTACAAGCCGGATTAAGTCTATAACATTATATTCATAAAAATGCGATAATAAAACAATATAATGTTTTAGCTATGCCGCTTCCTTACAAGTCGGGTTAAGCTTAAAACATTATATTCAAAGTACAAAATTTACATAAAACGGTTTAATATAATGTTTTAGCTATGCCGCTTCCTTACAAGTCGGGTTAAGCCTAAAACATTATATTTAAAGTACAAAATTTACATAAAACGGTTTAATATAATGTTTTAGCTATGCCGCTTCCTTACAAGTCGGGTTAATACTAAAACATTATATTCATAAAAATACCATTCCATACACTCATTAATATGTAACCAAAGATTGTGCTAACACAATGGGCGGCATTGATGACCTAGCGTCCCATGTGCACATATACTTGCTATCATAATTCTGGTCATACGCATGCGCAGAGCTAAACCACCCAGTTGCACGCCCCCAAGGCTATATGCACAACTAAGCGCTGTCCCTAAGACAGTTTCTAAATAATATATCTGAATAATCACCAATCATCATGGTGAAATCTACTGGGTACATAATACGAGTGTATAGTTTTATTCATAAAACCAAATCATTCACATTTCTCAAACTGCTATTAACACATACTTGATAATTCATAAAGCTGATAATCGTATAAAGCTGAAACATAATCATTTTACTAAAATACTAAACATATCATTACTTTAATTAGCTTTTTCAATATCAACAACAATTATATGCCATATGTTCCCAATTCTGATATAAAAGTTAAATAACGGATAAAATCATGCTTTGTAAACTAATACTTGATAAAATCATATTTGTAAGGAAACATCAGATGTTAAACCATAGAAAATCTTTTCCAAACCATAAAACATCTTCTTTCATATACATATATGATTTCAAAGTAGTTTTATATACATATCCACTCACCTGAACCTGCTGAACCGAAACTTAGTCGGTTGGCCTTGCCCTAGCCTCTACGGCTCCAATTTGATCCAATCCTAATATCCATAAATAAAATCATCAGAAAACCATCTTAAATCTCAATTCCACTCATTTTAGACTGATCTATGGCTAAAGGACATGTTATAGGACCCGAAATATGGTCCGAAAATGCTCAAAAATGAGTTTCAAAGCCTCTGGAGGTGCAGAGGCGCCGCCTAGGAGTGCAGAGGCACCACCAAAGGTGCAGAGGCGCCTTCTCTATGTACAGGGGTGCCGCCTTTGCACAGAGGCGCCCGTCTTTGCACAGAGGCACCCGTCTCTGCGTTGAGGCGCCGCCTTCATATTCCAGAATGCCAGAACTCATTTAAAACACTTAAAAACACAAGAATACAATCCAAAACTCAACCAAACATAATCCTAAACAATCCAGGGGTCCATTTATGATCAATTCAAGCATAAAAACTCAAAAATTCAACAAAAACATCAATTTGGCATAATTCAAGAATTTAAAAGTTTAAATTTAGAAACTTACCAAATATGCTTTTGGAAATCTTGAATTTTGATAAAGGAAGCTTGAATTGTTGCCTTGTAACTTGAAGATCAAAGTTTATGAAAAAGATGTAGGAGAGAATTTGAAGAAGAAGAAAATGAAGAATTAAAGAGGAAGAAAAAAAAATGAATAAAGAATAAAATATGTATATATATATATATATATATATATATATATATATATACATCCTTGGCTTGTAGAAAACTTTAGGAAGTGAAGTTGCTACAGTAACTTCATAAAATATTTTATTATTTTTTTAAGCAAAATATCCATTTTGACCCCTGAATGCTACTTAGGTACAAAACAAGACCCATAACTTATTTCTATAACAAATAAGTCCATAAATCCATCTAAAACTTAGGGAATTCTAGAGCAGGGTGTTACACATTATCAATCATTTTAATCCATATACTCATTAAATGTGTAACCAAGAGATTGTGCTAACACAATGGGCGGCTTTGATGACTTGGTGTCCCATGTGCATACATACTGCTATAATAATGCTGGTCATACACATACGTAGAGCTGGCCCCCAAGGCCTAACCACCCAATTATACGCCCTCAATGCTATATGTACAATTAAGCATTGTCCCCAAGACAGTTGCTAATAATATTGCTGATACAAGACACCAGTCATTATGGTGTAATCTAAAGGATATAAATTACGAGTGTATAGGTTTGCTTACATTTATCAAACTGGTAGTAAAATATAATAGCTGAATATCTAGCTGATGCTAGTATCAAAACATTGCTGAGAATAATCATTTCATAGAATAATAATAACAACACATTCTTGCTTCAAAACACTATAACTATACCAGTAACAAATATATACTGCTGCATGTTCCCAATTTCAAATATAAAAGCTAAATAACTTGTAAAACTATTTTGCAAGCTAATAGTCGATAAAGGACTATTAGTAAGGAAACATCATACTTAAATCATAGAAAATATTTTAATAACTTTACATACATATACTTATAAGTATTTAGTTTTAAAATAAACTTTATATACATATAACCACTCACCTGAGCTTAATATATTAATATTTTTGTATATATTTCATTTAGTTTAAATATTTAGAATAGTTAAACAAATCATGATATTTACAAATATATATATATATATATATCTCATTTTTTTATTTATTCTATTTGTTTGAGTTAAAATTCTTCATTATACTCTTCTTTAATATATATAAATTCTCTATATAAATTAGATTATTTCTATTTATATGGATAATTTAAATATTTAGCCATAAAAATATATTAAAAGTAAATAAAAATATATACATTAAAAGACAGTTCGCGCAACGGCGGTTGTACGACTAGTCATTATAAAGTTACAAACAGACTTCTCCTTTGGAATGGTTGGTAAGGTAGTCCCTTCCCAGCCCAAATAGACACCAAAGCCACTCTCTGACACAAAAACTCCAAAAATTCACTAATCTTAGCTGCTGGAAACCAATATCTAAGCATCCAGTAACAGTCTCTCACTTCAGAAACTAACAGGTTTCACCCTTAAAAGGGATAATAATTACAATAGCACCATATATAAAAAAAAAAAAAAAAAAAAACAATAAACCTTCACCTTTCCAAGATTCTCTACTTCTGTTTCAAGACTATATCTTGCTGATTTTGTGCAAGGAAATGTTGAAACAGCTTAACTAAGAGTCAATTCATTTCTAAATAAAGAGCAATTCAACACAAAATCCACAATTAGTGCATATACAAGAAGTTGAAGCTTGTAAAAAAATCATCCACACACTTGTTGAATTTAAGAACCCAAGATCAAATACACAGAACTAAACAAGAGAAGAAACAAAAATACAACAGAGAAATAAACTCAAAAATAGAAACCAATAACAACTAACATAAATCTAATCAGCAGCATCGAAATCACACTTCAAACATGAATTTTTTTTGTAAGGAAAAAAAGTTGAAGCAACAACGATCCATTCAGATGGCAAGGAAACAATTCCGACATAAACAGAAAGAGAGAGAGACGATCTGTTTGGAGATAGAATGAAATGTTTATAAAGTTACAAACAGGCCAAGAAGCTTCATTGTTAATTCCTCGTAAGTATAGAGAACAGGAATACTTTTAGAACAGGAAAAATTCATGATACTAAGTATAGAGACCAAAACAAATGATTCTTTTTTGTTATTATTATTTTTATTAATTCATGGGGGAGAGATTATATACATATTGAACCAATGATAAAATTTAGTAGAATGTTTTTGTATGAAGATGATTTTTATATGCTTGATTAATGGATCACATTCTAGTTATATTGCAAAATTGTTTTTATATTTTATATCTATAACACACACCAATTTATCTTTAGAAACTTTTGAATTTAACTTATTTGAGTGAGAGCAAAGGCTTGGCAACAAGGCAAAGGGCAATCAAGGATATAGTTGGTTGTATTGATCACATGACTACAACTGCCCACCTGAACCCCATTTTGCTATTTGAGTTGGCTGCTCCATTGTCTGTATTGTTCAATGCATCCATATAGCTACCCTCACCTGAAGAGTGGTAGCTAGATTGGGAGCATAATTAGATATAATACTGATAGCTTCTCCTGCCAGTTTGTTCACAGTTGACACATACGTGCTGTGAAAGTTTCATTAGTATATTCTTACCACAATTTCGAAATACTTAAAATAAATTTCAAATGTGATATTTTGACTGATAGTTGGGGATGTTTGAAAGTTAGCTAGAAAATTATTTTAACTTCAAAATCTTTATTGTTGAGACATCATGAATCCTTGCTTTTTTCAAATTTTTTTTTCTGTTCGTGTATGTAACAAAATGAAATTTTTCTGAATGTATTAGGCTAATATGGGAAGTACATTTTTAAAATTGTTCTGAAAAAAATAACCACATACCAATGTTCTAAAAAATTCTAAAATTAAGAAAAAATAGCTAAATACCAACATTCAAAAAAAAATAAAAATAAAAACATGTTAATTACTGAATACTACAATAATAAAAAAATAAAATTATTGTTAAGAGTAGTAATTCCATACAAAACTAATTAAAAAATGCCTAGCTTGTAGCCTAGTCCAAAATTGAGTTCTACTTAATAATGTTTTAGCAATATTGGTTAATTATTATATTTTTCTTTTGTAGTATGATCAAATTATTAATAACACAAATCAGTAATGAGATTTCGGTCATTGATCTTAGAGTGGTTTCTAAATATTATAAGATAACAAATTCAAATTAACTCTAAACATAATCTGACAATTAACTTTAGGACAACGGTGTTCCCCATGAGTAGCCCAAGTGACAAAAGGTGTGGACATCCTTTAACATTAAAAAGGAAGAGATAACATATTATTTGTACAACCACAACCAAGCAAATTCTTGATTAACAGCAAAATAAAAATACAATTCCAGAGATTATGTCAATATATACAGTGTCTTTTAAACATTCTGGACTAGGATGGGATATTAGTGCCCTTTAAGGCAAAACTCTATAACCAAAATTGGGCATCCCATCTGTCGTGGCTTTCATGACAGCTGATCAACTGAAGTTTCGTTTAACAAATACTACCAAAACTTTTGGTACGATAAAATGGTTGCACTGGAGATTGCTCCTTCTTTCAGCTTTGATTGCAGAGGTTGCCTGCTCTGGTCAAATTGTCAAGTATTTGCCTGGTTTTGATGGTGAACTTCCATTTAAACTTGAAACTGGGTACTATTATCTCTTTCTTGCTCAACTCCTATTAATTTCTTTGCAGTTGTTTCTTGATTCTTGTAATCTGGTTTTTTATGTATATATACTTTTTTTTTCTCTTTTAAAGGTACATAAGTGTTGGTGATTCTGAGCTATTTTACTATTTCATTGAATCACAAGGAAATCCTGAGGAAGACCCTCTTTTTCTTTGGTTAACTGGTGGACCTGGCTGTTCTTCATTCAATGGATTAATCTATGAAATTGGTACGTATTTTCCCCTCAATTGATATGCGTTTTTTGGATTCATTTAAGATGGAAAAATGGAGGAAATATTCTTCTGTTCAAGACAGAGTCAAGACCTTATTTTTTTATGTATAGGTCCAATGGAATTTGATATAAACTACAAAGGAGGTCTGCCAAAATTGAAGTACTACCCATATGCATGGACAAAGGTACCAACATGCTCTGGGTACATGATTTGTGACTTGACAGTCAGATTTGTAATGCAAAAATATGTGTCTCATTTTTATTATCTATAAAACACTTATGAGTATGTGCCACAAAGTTGACTATTGGGTGTAACACATCAAGTTTATTTATTTATTTATTATTATTTTGAGAAAAAATTGCTCTGTTATTATTTTGTTATTGCAAAAGCAAAATTTAACTCATCCATATATTGCTTATAGACAGCCAGCATTATATTTTTAGATGCACCAGTTGGCACAGGTTTCTCTTATGCTAGAACTCCACAAGGGTGGCCTACTTCAGACTCAGAATCAGCTGAACAATCTTATCAATTCCTCCGGAAGGTTATTAAATTAAATTCAAAAGCTTCTTTAGCTAAAAGATTAAAAATGCAAGTTAGAGTTGAAGAGAAATTTACTCATTAATGTACTAATTGAAAGTTCTCAAGATTGTATATATGTTGTTGCAGTGGTTGCTAGATAACCCAAATTATCTGAAAGTTCAGCTCTTTATCGGTGGTGATTCAGGCATCACTGTTACTATGGTGACTCAAAAAGTGATACTGGGTATATATGTATACATATATAGTGTTCAATTATAATGTTCATGCCTGAAATTTGAAATATTTGATAAATTATAAATACAATTTCTTATTTTACTCACTTTAAATGCTTTGCAGGTAATGAAGAAATGGTAGATCCATACATGAATCTCCAAGTACATAAATGTTCTTATTATTATAGTTCCTTAGTAGCTAACTAATTTCATATGAGATTACATAATAATATTTTTTGTTAAATGATTTTAGGGATATTTACTAGGAAGTCCTCAAACAGATTCAGTTATCGATGAAAATTCAAAAATAATATTTGCATATAGGATGGCACTAATTTCAAAACAACTCTATGAGGTAATTAATTTTATAAAATATTGGATCAACTTTACATATATTTAACCCCAACAATTAATTTATAAGAGTCTTATTTTGCTATGATTTTTGCTTTACTAGAAACTTAAAAGGAGCTGCAATGAGTCATATGTTAACGTTGATCCATCCAATGCAGAATGTGTAACTGCCCTTGCTTTTTATGAAAAGGTAATCACAGGATCACTTGATTTGATTTTTTCTTCTCTTATTTTTAAGAAATGTTTCAAGTGTATGCAAAGATTTGATTAATGATTTTCAACATGTTGCAGTGCGTCAAAGACTTATATACCAATGATATCTTGGAACCAAACTGTCTTTTTGCATCACGAAAGGAAGCTGACAGAAGATCTATGAAACAAAATCCCACAAATTTCATCCTTTCACCACCAAGAATTCCTGAGCTGTGGTGTCGAGTAAATTGCATAGACCTTCTCATTACATTACTAGCGTATTCAGCATTGGGTGTCAACTGCTTTTCAGTTTTTTAATTTTTTTATAGCCGTTTAATATAATCCTATAGATTGTAACACAAGAAATCACTTGGCTGCCTTTTCTCTTGACAGAATTTTAATTATGCAATGTCATATATCTGGGCAAATGATTATGCAGTACAAGATGCCTTACACGTCCGAAAGGTTTGATGATCTGCTGAGTTCTAATTATTATCATGTTCAAGTTTCAAGTAATGTTGTTAATATGTTAATTCTGATGGTAACAGGGAAGTGTACGAAACTGGGCAAGGTGCAATCAGAGTATAGCATACACATATGATGTTCCTAGTGTTGTTAACATTCATCGGTTTCTCAGTACTAAAAATTTGGTTGTTCTAGTAGAAACGTAATGAACTACTTATTAAAACTCTAATTACATTAAAATAATGCACACTGCTACTACTTATTGCTATTGATTTTTTTTCTCTTGCTACAGTGGCGATCGTGACATGGTAGTCCCCTTTGTTGGAACTGAAAAATGGATAAAATCTCTTAATTTGACAATTTCAGAGAACTGGCGACCGTGGTTTGTTGAAGGTCAAGTTGCAGGGTATGTGATCGCTTAAAAAAACATTTTAAGACATTGTTGATTAATAAATAGCTGAAGATTCGTAACTTGAACTACTTGATCAATGTAGGTACACAAGAAAGTTGCACAAAGATGGATATTATTTGACATTTGCAACTGTTAAGGTAAAATTTATTGATTCCCTTATGAAACCCTTTTTTTTTTTTTCATTTGGCACCTGTAGTATCTGGTAACTGTGTGGGTCCTAATTATTTCAAAATTCGAGCCGGATGGATCTCATAAGAAGGCAAAACTCTCGTGGGGCTTATTTCTCAATTTTGTTTTTCCCCGTACTGGTTAAAGTTTCAACGCAGTAGCTAAAGTGGCAGGAAAATTTTTTTTTATTTTTTATTTTTTTTGGCTTGGTGTAGGGTGGGGGTCACCCAGCACCAGAATACAAGCGTATGGAGTGCTATGAGATGTTTCAAAGATGGGTTCATTATTATCCACTGTAGCTGAGATTTGGACATGAGTAGCAGGAGCTCCAGATGCCACTACTTTCTTGTAATTGATATCAGACAGTAAAATATAATAATGAATTACAATGCAATACACTTAATTATCAAAAAAAATAATAATGAAATGGAATCATATCTTGGAAGTGTCTGTCGGGTACATGACATTACATAAAATATTAAAATAGTTACCTCTAAGCTGAAAATGTTAAAGTAAAATCACCAGTATTAACAGAGCAGCCACATTAAACTTGAGACAGCAATAACCTGAACAGCAGATATGTTAACAAGAGAAACAGAGCCACAATAACCTGAATAGCAGATGTGTTAACAAGAGAAACAGAGCTAAAACAGGGCAAAGGCAGAGCATTTGTTGTAGCTTCATCAGCTTAAAATAAAGCACACAAAATATACCAGTCCAAATTCCAAACAGGAGTCACTGATATAGCCATGAAAATACCACAAACACAAATTACATGTTTAGTTAGTAGTTACATTATATTAACTTTATTATTCTATTTCATATGTTATGATTATATTGTTAAAAAAATTCACACCAACTATAAATATTGATAAAATAAAATGGCATCATGTTATATGAAATGTGAAATATTTATTGTGCTAAATAATAGATTTAAAATGAGAGGACCAACTATACTAATGTGTTTTTTTTTTTTTTTTCAGTTCAAAGTAAAATTAGAATTTTGAGTTTTTCTTTTATTGTGATGTTCATAATAATTGATTAAGAGCTTTCAAGGGAAAAAAATGCAACAGGGCAGCAAAGCATGTTGAATATGACACTAATCAACTAAAATTCATCATTTAATATGAAAGCAGTTATATCTTGCACAACATACCATATTCATTTTCAATATGAAGTAACTACATGTATGATAACGTATTATAAGTATATTAATGTCTATTATTAAAAGATATGAAACCACCAATTTCTAACATTTGAAATATTAGGAAAAATTATTGATATGATATATGTTTTGGGAATAATAAGTTGGTATTTTATATACGTGCTTATCAATTGCAACCAAGTTAATAATATAGATAAATTAAAATTTATTTGTACTCTATAATGATAATAATATGATCTAAATTCTAAGCTTATTAAGGCATACATTACTAATTAATATTATAATGGGAAGTGTCAATGCAACCAGAAAAGAAAACAATCATGACAATGCAACCAGAAAATAAAAAGGAAATGATTATCTCCTACAAAACCATTCTACAAATCATTAAGATATGAATTTTAACTGCATGTGACAACTAACTAATTAGAAAAAAAAAAAAAAAAAAAGTCTAGCAAAGATAGAAAGCTTGAAGAGTGATTGTGATCGTGAGGTTGTGCTAGTAGATGGGGAGTGAAAGAAAATAAATTGGCTTCATATATAGCACACAAGAAGCATAGTATAATTAACATCAACCTTCATGACATATAGCATTTACCAGCCTTTTCATTTTTTCAAATTATACAAAACATGTACAATCACATACACACATCGGGTTATATGACATATTTCTTTACAAAATCATACCAATTTTGTAAACCAACTTTCTTTATAGGTCGTCTTATTTCTGCTATAAAATGTTAGCTGTGTTTCATATATCGAGCACTTCTATAAAATTGCACACCTGAAGCCGAGTATAAATTCACTAGGATCTCTACAATACAACTCTCCCCTCATTCCACAAAATCTTGTCCGGCTCAAGGCATAGACCATAAAAGGCCTTTGCCTAGGTAGGGGTGTTCATGGCCTCCGAAATGGCCGAACCGAAAATCGAACCGACCCTATTCGGTTCGGTTCGGTTTTATGTAAAAAAAATTTCTATTAACCGAAATAACCGATTTTTTTATTTTTTATTTTAATTTTTCTAAATATTTGTTAAAATTATAAACAAATTTAATATAAAAATAATCAATATTTTAAAATTTTTGGTTCGGTTCGGCCCGTTCGGTTTTCTATTCAAAAATTTTGGTTCGGTCAGAAAATTGCCCAAAAACCGACCAAACCGACCGATGAACACCCCTATGCCTAGGGCCCATTATATAAATATATATATATATATATATATATATATATATATATATATATATATATATAATTAGTATGTTTGTAGATTTTAATTAAGAACATGTTAAAATAATTTTTTATTATATTATATTTTCTAGAAAATTAATTATTTTATTTTTTAAAAAAATAAATTTTATTTTATAAATAATTATTGTTAAATGTGTGAAATATATTTTATTTAATAATGATAATAGAAAAATATAAATCAAGTAATAAAATGATATTTTTAATAGAAAATGTTTTTTTAATGATTTTTTTAATTATATTCATTAATTTTAAATAAAATTTTATTAATTAATTTTGTAAAATATAAAAATTATACATTTAAATTTTTTCTCTCTTATTTTTCTAAGTTGTATCTCTTTATTTTTTTCAGACAAATTATTTGTTAGGTAATTTTTCTAACTTCATTTTTTTTCTATCTTTTAAGTTTTAATAAAAAAAAGTTTCACAAAAATTTATTATATGTTAATATTAAATTATTTTGTAATTTATTAATTTTAATATTATTTTTTATTTTAAAAATACTTAATGTCTAAAAAATAGTTAAGATGTAGTTTATAGTTACTTTATTTTTGACAAAGTAAAATTTACTTTGTTAATAACTACCATTGGATGATTCAATACACTTTCATCCAATAGTGATAAAAATAAAGTGAAAAAAAGTAAATAAAAAATAAAGTAACCTTAGAAATAATTAATAATGATTTAACATCTTAAAAAGTAAAAACAAAAAAAAAAAGGATTTTTACAAAAATAAACCATATACGGGAAAAAATTTCAAAATATGGTTGACTTTTTTTATTTCCAAAAGTAATTTTTCCACAAAAAAAATTATTTAAAAAATATAGTATACGCCAAAAAAAACGGTATTCTTCAAATACAAAAGTAAATAAAAGAGAGGCTAATACAAAGCTCAAATTAAGAATCTAAATACAAAATAACTATCAGTTATCTATATTATCCACACCACTACTAGTAAATTATAATAACACATAATCTCTAATACATCTCAAGAAACCAAATATAGGATAATCTCTAACACATATTTCACTTTTAAAAATTTTAACTAACTCATCGGCTCAAAATTTTGTAATATTTAAAGAAATAAAACAATAAAAAATAGAGTATAAAAAAAATTCAAAACAACCCAAAAATACTAAAAAATAATATGAGAACAACCAATTCGAATAGTTTTGTTTGTCTCTGTTTTACAAAGTATAAAATAGAGTCAAAATAGAGTCATCACATTTCAGGTTTCATTGAATTTATTTATTTAAAAAAAATTATATATTTTACTTTTAAAAATATTAACTTACTCATTTACTAAAAATTTTGTAATATTTAACAAAATAAAATAATTAAAAAAAACGTCAAAAAAACCTCAAAACAACATAAAAATAAACTTCAGCAACTAAAAAATAACAAATAACATCAAAACAACCTAACATAACCTCAAACACAATCATAAAATAATAAAAAAAAAAACAAAAAAAAAATCTAAGAACAACCACTAAAAAATTTGTAATATTTTAAAAAATAAAACAACCTCAAAACAACCTTTAGCAGCTAAAAAATAATAAACAACATCAAAACAATCTCACGCAATCTTAAAACAGTCATTCAACAACCATAAAACAGTCAAAAAAACAACCAGAAAATAATTTGAGAACAATCAATAAAACATTTGTGATATTTAAAGAAATAAAACAATTAAAAATGTCAAAACAACCTCAAAATAACTTTCAATAACTAAAATAATAATAAATAACATCAAAACAACCTCACACAACCTTAAAAGAACTCTTCAACAACCATAAAAAATCAGAAAATAACTAGAAAAATAATATAAGAACAACCAATAAAAAAATTGCAATATTTAAAGAAATAAAACAATTAAAAAATATCAAAACAACCTCAAAAAAACCCTGAAAATAACCTTTAACAAACAATACAATATCAAAACAACCTCATGCACCTACCAAATCAATGAAAAACCAAAAATCTATCAACACCTATAACACCATAAAATATAAATTTAAAAATTAAATGGAAAAAAAAAATAGGATATAAGAGTCACCCAAGTTTCAAGAACAAAAAAAAAAATTAATTTATCAAATCAATAAAAATTTATAATTAAATTGGCAAAAAATTATCAATACTCATAGTACAAAAAATACAAATTTAAAAATAAAATAAGAAAAAAAAAAAGAAGAAGAGGAGGAATAAGGAGAAGAAGAAGAAAAAGAAACATTTTGTTTGAAATTTTTTTGTTATTTTAAATTCATTGTTAATGGAGACATTATACAGTGGTTCAGGCATATGATGAGTTGGAATGTCAAACCAATCAAAATTTAGTATTTAATTGAAGTGATAAAGACTAAAACCTAAAGAGAACATGGGTGAACCCTAAATGGCTTTATATTATTGGCTTAACATTCCAACTCATTACGAGACAAAATTATTATAAAATTTCTCTTGTTAGTGAGATTAATTTTATAAATATTGTTTATGATTAGTAATGAGTTTGGAGGGACGATAAAGAAATTAATAGATTTTAGAAAAAATCATGAAAAGAAGAAGATGAGAAGAAGAAAACTATAAAAATGAAAGAAAAAATAAAAATATATATATACACACGGTAGTTGAATTTTGAAAAAAAAAAAAAAAAAAAAAAAAAAAAAAAAAAAAAAAAAAGCTACCATATATTTAAAAATTTTTATTTAACTTAAAGTATTTGTGATTTTTCTAAAAAAAAAAATTGCCAGGGTCACCTTTACAAGTCCATTTTTTGAACAGTTGGCCCAAGCCCACTTTAAACGATATAAGAACAATTTGCACAAGTAACCAATCTTCATATCACATATGACACATGGTAATTACAATGAAGAGAATTATTACCTACTCTGGTATATTATTTATTAATAGCTAAATTTAGGATATGTATTTCAAATGTTTTGTACTTAATTAATAAAAATATAATACTTTATATGCATTATAAAACTGATCGTTAAATGTACATGCATCCCTGAATAAACAAAAAATTGCCTCATATTGGAAAACTAAAATTAGCAAATTAAAAATATATATACTTGATATGATAACATGGAACTAGAAGAGTTTGGAAGAAAAAAAAATCAAAATCCATATTTAAAAAAATAAAAAAGATAGGCACCAAATAGCCATAACACACAATTTAAAAATGGCCGAATGTATACTTTCACCTCCGAACTTTTCCGGTTTGATCTATATCACTCTCCGACTTTCATTTTAACCTATAATATATTTAACTTTTATTTTGAATCTCTTTAGCTTCTAAATTGATAAAAATTAGTGCATGTATAGATGTCAGCAAAAATTTATATCTCCACCTGCTCAAAACGCGTGAAAGTCACGCTTTCCTACACCGTGGCAATTCATGAGTGTAATGAAACAAAATAAATAATTTTAGAAGTTAAAAAGATTCAAAATAAAAATTGAATTATATTATGGATTAAAATGAAAGTTGGAGATAAGTAATATAGACCAAAGTGAGAAAGTTTAGGGGGTGAAAGGATGTATTCGGCCATTTTAAAATGTTCCATGTTCAGTTATATAGTGTTAAATAAAAGTTCACCCAAGTTTAAATTAATCATATTATATGAAACATGACAATATTTATTGCATTAAATAGTAAATTTATTGCAAGCTTAAAGGTGGGGAGTTCAATTCTCACCTTCCATTAATTCCAATGATTTATTTCCTTGGTGCCTTGTCCGTGTATACATATAGCAGTGAAGTGAGTCCATAGTAAATTTAATTTATGACATTGACCATATTTTGAATATGCACTATGCATATAGTAGTTGAAGTGAGTCCATCCAAAGATCAAATTATAACCACGTCTGTAATTGCTTAGGTCCACATTATTCTTAACATGAAAATAAAAAGGTATTGGGTATACCTGTAAGTCAATGTGTTTCTTGACAGATAATAATGATAATTCAAAGGGATTTTTTTATCCAAGTATAAACTGGGGGAGGAGACTCGATAATGCCAGTGGCAAGGTGGCCAAAGCTAGATGGATTTTTTTGAATTAATTATATAAAAGCTTAGAAGTACTCATTGAAATAAACTTAATTTCTAAGATGGATCTTGATTTCAAGATTTTATTTTTCTTTGCTTAATTGCTTTTTAATCAAGACCGGTGGTTAAAAATCTATGCAAGCTAACTGTAAGTCCCAAAAAATAGAAAAAAGGAGCGGCTCGCTGCAAGCAATTTTGTCTTCACTTGTCTGATGAATTAATCAAATATTGCACATGTAAAATGTTCTTGTTCAAATTGACCATAGGGTCATCTAACATTCTAAAACAGTAATGACGTTGATCTTATGAAAATAAAGTCTACCATATAGTTCATATTCTAATTTTTATAGGCCAATATGTTTCTCCTAACTTTCTATAAAACCCATATACCTAACCTCTTCTTCAACATGTTTCTTTATAAATGAACAATACATTAACACATAATAACAAAAGAGAACCATATATATATGTACATTTCTATCATATTAATCTTGTAGGGATATACGGTTACTCAATCTACTATCTGAAGAGAAGTCCCAAGAAGCACTTCTCTACCATGGCTTCCACTTCTTCCAAGTTCTTGCACTTATTATTTCTACTTCTTCTTTCACAAACTGCTTTCTCCGGCGAAACTGTAACCTCTCTTCCGGGATTCTCCGGCGATTTGCCCTTTACACTTGAGACTGGGTATGTACATGCTATATATATATATATATTTTCCTTTTGGTGCTTTAAATTTTTTTAAACGGAAAAAAAAATGGTTAGGAATGAAACTCCTTGAACTGTTACATTATAATATGAGCACTAGAGTGGACTATTAGGCTATATTAAAACTTTCAAGTGTTACTAAAATATGTTTTTTTAAGGATAGTAACTGTCGCGGGAGAGTCGCGATACAAAAAAAATATGAGGGGCAAAATTGTAATTTGACGCGCAGAGAGACAACAATATTATGTAGCTATCTCTCCGCGCGTCTACCATCTTTATCCTTATTTTAAGTACCACCTAAATTAAATGACATCTAAAATTGATAAGACCTGCGTGTATGGTGTCCTACACCCATAAGTAGTAGATTAAATATACGAGCTAATACTAACAATTAATAGTCATGACCCTATAGAGTACTAACAAGCAATATTCTTTAAAATAATAATAATAATAATAATAAAATTAGTTTTTACCCTCATTGCTTGTGATGAAATGTGATAACTAATTTTGTTTCTACCTTCTCAAAATATATGAACAGGTATACTACTACAGGTGATATTGAGTTCTTTTACTACTTTGTTCACTCAGAAAATAACCCTGCTGCGGATCCTATTCTACTCTACCTCAATGGAGGTCCTGGTTGCTCTGGCTTGAATGGATTCTTTTACCAAATTGGTATGCACTTAATTTCTTTTACTCAAAACAATGTATATTATTGTAAAAAGAATGTGGATGAAAGGCGTTGCTTTGTGTGCTTACTTCTCCACTCAAATGAGTTGTACTAGCTAGATTGAACTTTGCTTGCATAATTATTATAGTAGGGACAAAGTAGAAATTTTTTCAATTCTATATATATACTGATTATTAGGTAAGAGCTGCCTATCTCCTTTGACTAATAAATGACTTTTAGTTAGCAAAACAATTTTTAATTTTTTTTGACAATATATCTACTAATTATATATGTAAGTTATTAATTTTTTTGACAATATATTACTTTCTTATTCTTTTACGTCAAACTATATTATAATGAAAAAATATTTATCTATTATGGGTGTATTGCACCTACACAAAGGCTTAATAAATAAAGAGTGAGAAACAGGGCAGTAGACTATGCAAGACTAGAAAAAATGGAGCCTGTCTTATGAACTTAAGATAAAAATGGCGTTGATTTCTTAATGTTATTATGTAGGCGATTTAATTTCTTAATTTCTTACTCTAATCCTTAAATATTCACTTATATTCTGTATTAGGACCACTGAAATTTGACTTGAATAACTACACTGGTGGTCTACCAACATTATTACATGAACCAAGTGCTTGGTCTAAGGTACAAAAAAAATATACATATATAATTTTGATAACCTATTCTATTTTCAAGATTTAAATTATTCAATTATATAATATAATTAATTAAACTATTTATGCTTTACCAGACTGTCAACATTCTATTTTTGGATGCACCTGTTGGCACTGGTTTCACTTATGCAACAACAACAGAAGCTTGGAATTCAACAGACACATTAACTGCAGTACAAATATATAATTTTCTACAAAATGTGAGTTGGTGACCTTTTTTTTTTTGGGACCCAAAAAAAAAATTTGTTATGATTTTATTAATCTCCTTTTTGTGTTAATTTTCTTATTGTTTTAAAACTGTGCATGATGCAGTGGTTGACTGATCATCCAGACTTCCAAACAAATCCAGTGTATCTTGGTAGTGATTCATATGCAGGAATAACGGTTCCTATGATTGCTATGAATATAATTAATGGTAATCAAAGTTTTAATCTTTTAATTAAAGCCTCAATTAATGAAATTTAAGCTTTTTTTTTTAACTTCATTTTATTATTAGCAATAATTTTTTTATTAATAGAGAAATCAGACTACTAAAGCTTTATTTTATTGAACTTGCAGGCAATACAGCAGGAAATGGGACATTTGTGAACCTCAAAGTATAAATGACTTATCTATGCTCCTTTTTTTTTTTGGCATATTTATTTTCAATTTCTTGACTTTTTTTTGTGTGTTTGTGAATCAATTTTAGGGGTTCTCAATTGGTTGCCCTCATACCGATACCATTGTCGAAACAAATTCAAAAATTTCATTTGCTCATCGGTTAACACTTATATCAGATCATATGTATGAGGTGATCACCAAACTCTTTTTTCTAGTTCATATTTCGAGCCTTACCTAGATTAAGCGAAATATTAATTTTCAATTAAGATATTTATTTTGTGAAGAATGTACGCACGCACGCACTCTTAAAGAATCATTTTCTTTTCAATTAATATAAGCTTTTTTCATAATTAACAAAATTAAAATTGTACTGAACTATATGTACCATTCTCTCAGTCAGCTAAAGTGAACTGCAATGGGACATATGCTGATGTTGATCCAACAAATACAGAATGTGTAGAAGCTCTTGATGATATATCACAGGTTTGCTCAATTATTAACTTTATATAGGAATTTTATTATAAGTAATGCTTTTATTAATAGAAGCCAAAAAATCAACTTGTGCAAATTGCTTAAGTTGGTCTTTTTATTCATACATAGCATGATTAACTGACTTATTATTCTTCTTTTTCTAGTGCATTGAGTTAATCAGTGCCCAAAACGTTTTGGAGCCAAATTGTGCTTTCTTGTCACCAAAAGAAAAAGAAAAGATGGTTAGAAGGTCTCTAAAAGCAATGAGAAGAAATTTCATCAAACCATTGCCGAATTTAGGCGAACTTTATTGCCATGTAAACTTCTATCCTCTTATATATGCATAGTTCAGCTCGTGAATGGTGCATATTAATATGTGATCAATAATTTTGTTCTGTTTTCTTGCAGAACTTTCAATACTTGCTATCAGATATATGGACAAATTATAAAAGTGTTCAAGAGGCTCTTAATGTTAGACAGGTAATTAATTAACTTACATTTCAATTTATAATTAACCCATATTTCAAATATCCAATCACGAGAAATAATCGAAATTTTATTTTCGTGTAAATAGGGAATGATCCCGGAATTTTATAGATGCAACATTAGCATAACCTACACGGTGGATATGAACACGGTTATCCCTTACCATCAGAATCTCACTAATACAGGCTTACAAGTTCTAGTTTTCAGGTGATTTCTCTTGCATTTCAAAATCTTGAAATTTATAGATCAAAATCATATTATTATATATAGTAACATAATAACATTTTATTGATTCAAAATTTAATTGTTTCTTGCAAGGCACTACATATAACAATACTGAAAATGTTGTTTTCTTCTTGTTTAGTGGTGATCATGATATGGTCATGCCTCATAATGGTATTGAAGAGTGGATAAACTCTTTGGATTTGACAATTGACACCGATTGGCGACCATGGTTCACTCATGGTCAAGTTGCAGGGTAAATTAATATTTTTTGAGTTTATTTTCAATTGAAACGGTTCAAATTATGCAAATATAACCTGTCAGGATTTTTATCTCTGTTTTTTTTATATAATCTTGAAATTATTCTTAACACGACTTTATTGTATAATGTTTTCAGGTATACAAGAAGATATACAAATTCTGGATACCGTTTGACATATGCAACTGTTAAGGCAAGTTATTAAAAAAATTGAAAAAGTTTTAATTAATCATTTTCTTCATAAATTGTCAAAATTGAATTAATATAAAACATTTTTTTCCTTTTGACATGTACAGGGAGCTGGTCACTCTCCTCAAGAGTACAAACGCAAAGAATGTTTCGAAATGTTTCACCGATGGATTCGTTACTATCCTATTTAAATTTTTATGTATTTGGCTGAAAATTTTTTGGCATTATTATTAATTATGAGTTTTAGGGCATTGAAGAAAATTGTTATAAGAATCACTAAGCAAATATTGCTACCATTTATGAAATAATGTCCATGGCTATATGCAACAAAGTACCCATCAGTTTGATGCATTTAGTAAATTATATTTGGAGTGAAGGATCTCCTCTGATATTTTTGGTCTTTTCCAGTTCAAAGTAAAATTAGAATATTAAGCTTTTCTTTTATTGTGATGTTCATAATATATAATTGATTTATTTTCAAGGGAAGAAAAACAATAGAGGCAACAAAACATGTTGAATATGGCACTAATCAACTAAAAATTGATCATTTAATATGCATGGCATACAATATTCATTTTTAATATGAAGTAATTATATGTATGATAATGTATTGTTTAAATACATTAATTTGGATAAGCAAATAAAACTAATGATTATTAAATATTTCAGATACTGGAGAAAATTATACTTGATATTCAACTCAATTCATCATTAATTCTTTAAGCAATTGAAAAATTATATAATTTTGTTTAATAATCTAAATTTTAGATTATAACAAAAAAAAATTTATTAACTATTTTTAGTATCTAATAATAATAAAATTATTTAAAGAAACCAATATAATGAAACTTGAGTTTGTCCATAGTATGAAATATGGGATTGCTTTTGTAAAATATTGTTATTGTTTTAGGACGAAAGAAAAATATAGTTGTTGACAAAACATCAGGCAATGATGACCAAATAAAATAAATGGGTATGACCAAAAAAAAATAAAATAAACGGGTTAAGGTGCATTGGCTGACTATTCAATGAACTGTATCAATAACCAGAACAAAATGGAGATGAATACAAATTTTAAGTTTACAAATTTAATGGATTTTAAATCTATAAATTATTTTTACATTTTAATTGTGTTTGCACGTTTTTTTTTTTTTCACACTCTTTTGGTATTATAAAAAAGAAGCTCTTGCTACTATACAAATTAAAATTATTATATTAATTAATATTTAATTACAACCATTAATTTTTTATATGTATTAATACATATACTGTAGAATGACTCAAATAAAATATTATATTTAAAATTTTTATTATTTCGTTATCTTGTATGACTAAGAGGGTGTTTGGTTCAACTTATTTGAGTAGTTGATAAAAGTTTTTTCTCAATCAACTATATTTTAGGCGTTTGGTAAAGTTAGAAAATTCATAGCTGATAGCTGATTTTATCTAAAACAACTACGGATTTAATTAGCTTCATTTTGAAGCTTTTTTCCAACAACTAAAAGTTGATTTGAATTTATTTTGTATTTAGACTATATTACATTTATTGTCCTTATTAAAAATAATTAATAACAACTACAATTTTTTGAAAGTAAATATATAAAATTATTTTTTAATCCATAATAAAATAAATATTATTTTAATTTATAGTTAGCAATTAATGTTTATATCTATAATATTTTTAAAAAATTTAAATTAACAAGATTTATTTTTGAACGTTAATATATCTTCAAATAGTTTCTATCAATAAATTTAATAATAAATAAAATAAAGATGACAAATTATTATTTAATACTATATATATTTTTAAATAATTTATATAATTAAAAATATAATTATAAGAGATGTGTCAAATTATATTTAAAAATAATTTATACATCTAATCGTAATTTGACATACTAACAGCAACAACTAACAAAATTTCACCAAACGGTTTTTATTTATCACCTACCAGCTATCAGCTAACCGCAACATCTGAACCAAACAGGCCCTAAATGTTTCACATCTAAATCTCTAAGTTCATAGATTATCTTTAAATTATCTTTGACTTTCTAATAAGTCAAGTGGACAAAGTTATCTTTAAATTTTACATGTTTAAATTTTTAAATTTTTGTTATTATTTTTGTTTAATTTTTAGATTTTTATTTTAAATTTCTTTAATTTTTATAACATACGAAACTAGTGTAATACAAAAAAAGTTAAATTAAAAAAATTTTCAATTCTTTAGTTTTATTTTTATGACTTTGAAGTTCATATAACACCTAACTAAATAAATTTGAAGAATAAAAATTCAAAGATATAATAAATTATTAAAAATTATTAAAAATAATAAAACTTGAAAAATATTAAAAGATTAATAAGATAAAGTTTAGGAGTGAAACAATTTGTTGCACCAAATATAAAATCAATTTGCCAAAAACCATAGAAATAACATAAGTCTAAAACTATATGCCTAAGCTTACATTTTCATCTACCAAACAAACACATTACATAACACAACCTCCATTCAAAACTGTACTAGTGGTACTTCCATTCAAGCTAAATATTATAATAAAAATATATATATAATGAAAAATTGTCTTGTTTGTGCAATCATCATCATCAACAACACTTCAAACTCTAAAAAAGTGTCTGGTATAACAATAATTCTAATGTTCAAAAATCATCCATAATAATTTGTCAGCATCCCATTTATATAAAAACCCTGAAAGCTAACTAATTATACCAGTGTAAAAAAGAAAATACCTAGCAAAATTACACAGCAGTTGTGCACGCTAGCTGCTTGTGAAAATGTCTAAGTCACATTCCGGCATTAGTAACCTGAATTTTGTTCGTTTCTGTTTGATTCTTGGATTTGTTTTCTCAGCAAATGTTGCTTTTTCTGGCACCATTGTTAAGTATCTACCAGGATTTGATGGTGAACTTCCTTTTACACTTGAAACTGGGTATGTATATTGATTTAAGTTTCTATTTTTTGGAGAAAAACCTTGTCCATTTTCTGTCACTTCCCCAGGAAAATAGAGATTGTTGCATGTCAAGAACAAAATTTATTGAAAACCCAATTGAGTAGAGTATGTAATGGTGTGATTGTTGAAATTTGCAGTGAAATCAGAGAGAAGAGAAAGCAGTAGAAAGACTTTTTCATTGTGTTGTCTCTGTTCTGCGTTTCAGTTTTCTCGTCTTTTTTCTTTTTCCTGTAGAGGTTACACGACATCACATTTCCTCGGAAACTTGTCGTTCTTAAAATATATATATATATATATAGGGCCACGAATTGTAAATAGCAGTCAACGACATGTCGTCTTGATATGATTTTTAGAATTTTAACGTTTTCCCCTGTTTTTCTAATATTTCTAAATGCAACAACTTTATTTTGTTCTTATAATTTTTTTAATTTTAACCAATCATGAAATAATGATAATAATAATACTAATTCAACAAAAATGCTTCTCTATTTTATTTTGATACATTGTAGAAAATTAATGTCTCCTTATTTCTCTTGTGAAATTTAGGTATATATCAGTAGGACCAGCAGAAATGTTCTACTACTTCATTGAATCAGAAGGAAATCCCAAAGAGGATCCTCTTTTGCTTTGGTACAGTGGTGGCCCTGGTTGCTCCGCTTTCAATGGCCTAATTTATGAAATAGGTACCCTATTTTTCAGATTTTAGATTAATTTTATGGAGTATCTATTTTATAATGTAAAAATATAATATATGAAATTAGAGGTTTTAAATACTGCAAAGAAGTACCTGCAGTAATTAATAAATATTAAAACTCATAGGTTCTCGTTTAAGTAATATGTCAATTTCAAATTGTAGTATATGCAGTCATATTAAATTAATTGTTGAGAAATTTATGTTATTTTTATAATTTTGTTCAGGTCAAACTGGATTAATTAGAATCTAATGACTCTGAATAGTGATGGTTTAGAAACGAAAATGGCTCATTGGAATTAGTTGTAGATTTTATTAACAAGATTTTTACACAATGTATAGGTCCGCTAGAGTTCAACATCTCAGATTATGAAGGAGGATTACCATCTTTGGATTATTATCCATATTCATGGACAAAGGTACTGAAAGTTTTGTTGCTCTTTTCTCACTTAATATTTTGCTATGTTTCTCTTCTGAATAACAAGTTATGGCCAATTATATGTTCAAAAAAAAGAAAAAGTTATGGCCAATTAATATTTGGTAATTAACTAATGTAATCTTTTCTTGTTAATGAATTAATCAGTCTGCAAGCATATTGTTTGTTGATGCTCCTGTTGGTACTGGCTTTTCCTATTCAACAACTCAGGAAGGTTGGTCCATGGCTGACACATCAACAGGATACCAAGTCTACCAGTTCCTCAAGCAGGTGACATTAAAAATTACTTTTAACTAATTAATTCTCAAAAACTTTAAATTCAAGCTCGATTCAATATCTATATTTATTCACAAACAATAAATTTTATCGAAATAAGCCTCGTTGTTTTATATTTTAATTTGTGATTTGTGCTTGTAGTGGTTGATTGAGCACCCACAATACCTTAAACTTCAATTATTTGTTGGGGCTGACTCTTATTCAGGCATATCTGCTACATTGGCTATTCAACATATTTTAGATGGTGAGTACATATTTTAATTTCTCAACTTGACTGCTATTCTTGAAAATCAATTTGGTTTACAATAATCTGAATCTTGATTTGTTACTTCAGGAAATGGCTATGGACAAGAGCCAATTTTGAACCTTAAGGTACTTTTTTTTTCAAGAAATTGAGTGATCCAAATTGGAGAAGTTTATTTGTTTTTTTTCTTTGTTCTTATAATTTCTTGAAATTGTTTCAGGGTTACATTCTTGGGTGCCCAAGAATAGATGGACAAATTCAAGAAAATTCAAAGGTCATTTTTGCTCACAGGCTTGCACTAATATCTGATGAACTTTATAAGGTGATCACCACTTGGGGATTTCATTAAATCACTATGCTCCATTTTTTTTAACATTAAGATACTAAATTCTGTCTTTTGGATGCATGTAACAGGCAGCTAAAAATGCTTGTGATTCAGATTATTATGGTGTAACCTCTGCTGATTCAGGTTGCTATGCCACTCTTCAATTGGTTAAAAAGGTGAAAAATTGTTCATTTTATTTTATTTTTAGTTTGATTCAATATATAATGGTTAATATTCTTTTTTCTTCCCTTTTGAAATTAATTGTGCTAAAATTGTGAGCTTGCAGTGTTATAAAGATATAAACAAAAATTTCATTTTAGAACCTAAATGCACTTATGCATCTCCGAATCCAATCGAAGAATCGGCTAGAAGATCACTTAGAGGAACTACAGCAGAAGATTTAATCATGACACCTATCAGAACTCCAGAAAAATGGTGTCATGTGAGTACTTATTGTTCTATTCTTCTACATTTCACATTTCGTATCCTCATGTTTAATTTAATAATTTAACAGAAATAATTAATCGTCGCGATTTTGGATATTTATATCCCATTCTCCTTTTATAAATTCTTTTTATTTGTTGAAAAAATTGCAAATTCATGAGCTGACAAGTTTGATCAAGATTTTGCAGAATTTTAATTACTCTCTATCCTATGTGTGGGCAAATGATTTAAGTGTGCAAGCTGCACTTAATGTCCGACCGGTATGTGGGAATTAAGCAATGAAATAAGTAGTCTATATATAAATATAATTGTTGTGTAATTAATTTTTGTGTTTGTAATCAGAAAACAGTAAGAGATTGGAAGAGATGCAACAAGTCCTTAGATTATGATTATGATGTCACAAGTGTTATTGATTATCATCGCAATTTCAGCACTAAAGGATTACAAGCTCTTATATATAAGTAAGTACTTTAACAATTTTACTAATGAGGTTTAGCTCGGTCATATTAAATTTTCAGTAGAATTCGAGATTCTAAATTCGAACTTTACTTTTCTATTTTGGATAAAAGAGGAGAAGTTTACTCCTCCAATGGTCTGAAATTGAACCTATAACCTTTTAGTGACATGAAGATAGTTTTTACGTTTGACTTAGAATTTGATATAAAAAAAAAAAAGAGCTTATAATTTTGTTTGTGGGAAAAAAATTTAAAATTTGAGTGCTGATATGATTTATTTCTGATAAAACAGTGGGGATCATGACTTCACAATTCCAAATGTGGGTACCCAACAATGGATAAAGGAACTAAACTTGACTATTGTTAATGATTGGCGACAATGGCTTGTCGATGGTCAAATTGCTGGGTAATGTTTCTAAATATTTAGTAATGTAATGTTATTTTACCAGCAAAAACAACAATATATATATATTTATTTATTTATTTTTCTTGACGCAGGTACACAATCAAGTACTCAGAAAATGGATATCGCTTAACATATGCGACCATCAAGGTAAGAATATTAAATAAATTTTAATTATCTAAATTTAAACAGTCTGATGATTAAAAAAAACTTGCTTCGACACATTAGAAAATTACGAATTCGACCCATACCCTCATCTCTTCTCTCCCATACAAAAAATTGCATTGATTATGAAAGTTAATTAAGGATAATTAATACTTATTAATGGTGTTGATTTGATTTGTGGATGTGCAGGGAGCAGGTCACTCGCCTCAAGAGTATAAGCGCAGAGAATGTTATGACATGTTTGATAGGTTTATCCATTATTGGCCACTCTAGATTATGATTTTCTTTTTAGATTCATAATTTCAGTGACTTGTAAGAATTATTATTGATGAATTTTCCAAGCTTCAAATTTGTAATTTTGTGGCAGGCAGTTTATGTTAGTCCTTGGAAGAATTATAATAAGAATTTTGTTCAAGTCACAAATATATACATATTTTGTATACTTCTAATAAATGTAGACTTGTAGTTGAAATTTTGACTACAGAAATTAGTTGAAAGTTATTTATTTTATATATTATTTTAATTTTAGGCAACTATGATCTTAAAATGAAGAAAAATTAATGAAATTAAATATAAAAAGTGAATATTAATATTGATGAATTTCTATATATATATTGAAGTGCTGATGTATATATATATGTAAACGTTGAAAGTCTAGTTATTCTTGCGATTCAAAATTTTTTTTTAAAAAAATTGAAAATACAAAATATTAGAATATTTTAGTAGAGAGATTAAAATGTTCGTTTTTATAAAAGAGATGAATTAAATGTTTTATTAAAATACTAACAGATCAGAATTTAATGAAAGAATTAAACATTAATGGAATTAAAATTGAGAAATAAAAATATAATTTTTAAATAAAAGAACAAGAGTGTAAAACTATGTAAAATTTTAAAGATGAAAATATGTTATGCTCTTTGATCTATCAAAATACATAAACTTTATATCATTTTTGTTCATAAATTTTTCTGTTATTAGATTAGTAGCCCATTATTTTCAAGTGACTAACTTCATGACTGATATAAAATGAAAGGTTATGAATAGTTTTTTTAATAATATTCTGAAACATTAGTTTAAAAAAGCTTAATACATTTAATAAAATGTGAACATAAAACTTACGGTTTAAATGTTGGCTTAGATTGAAAAAAAAAAATACATATATAGCTCATTCAATAAGTAAACCATATAATTTATACCTTCTGATTTTATGTGATTTATAACTTAGTGCTAAACATGAGCATCACCCAAAAAAAAAAGTTACTAAAAAAAAAAAAAAAAAAGGCCTGATGTACCAATTTCCACTTGAAAGTTAGTTGGCCCTCTTGGTAGATAACTTTGGTTGATACAGAACATATTTTTGCAAGGATAACGATAGATGGATGTCGGGACGCTAAAGTCCGACAAAAAATAAAAATGTTCCTATGATACAGGCTGGGGTGGCCACGGGCCGGTTTCGGCCCGGAACCGGCCCGGTCAAATTCGGAACTGAAGCCGGTCAAATTTGGAACAGGGCTGAACCGGCCCTGTACCGAGGGTGGGATCGGTTCAGAGTCGGTTCCACCATTCTGGAACTGTGAACCTGCGGTTTCGGTTCGGAACCAGCCAGTTCAGGTTCCGAACCGGTCGGTTCTGGTTCATTTTATGAAAAAAACAAATTATGTCAAAAATTCAAAAAATGCAAGTTACAATTATTTATAAAATTTTACATAATTTTCTCTTACTCGTGGTATATTTTGTTTTCTAAAATAATACAATTTTTTTTACAGTGCGTAAAAACCGAACCAAAAAACTGAAACCGGTCGGTTTGGAACCTGCCCAGAACCGGAGTTAAGCCGATTCTGATTTGATTCCATCTTAAGTCGAACCGTAAACCGACGATTCCGAACCGAAACCGTCCAGTTCATGAACCGTGGCCACCCCTAGATACAGGGAGCTGTTTTATTTTTGAGAACATTTTAATCTTTTATTACAATTGGCAACGCGCTGTAGCATCCTGAATCGCGACACTAAGAATTACCTTTTTTGCAAATGAAAAGATCGGTAATGATGCTCTTATTAATAATGAAAGCTGTGATTTTTTTTTACCTTTAGAGAAAATATATTTGGATAAAGCCACTTTATTAAAATTTTAATTTTTTTTGTACAACTAAGAGATATTCTCATACCATATTAATTAGGGAATTAATCACTATCATAGTTTATGGCTGGTGTTGATAAAAAAAAAAAAAAAAATCAACCGATAAGAATTCAAAGAATTTAAATTTTTTTTGAATAAAACATCTTCAGTCTCTGCTTCATCTATTAGTCAAATAAGAAATTTTGACTGTTAGATTATTAAAAGATTTTAAATCATGGCAATAAGTTTTGACCCCCATATTTTCCATGTGACTAAAGACCACACTCAAACATGAAAAGAAATGGACAACTAGGACCACATTCAAATCTAATTATAGAAAAAGCTCTATCAAATCTATTATCATCGTTGTGTTCTATAGTTTCAAGTCAGAGAAATTATTAGGTTGCTGGTTCAGCATATTGGTTTGGTGTTTCAATTTATTAAAATATTGTCACTTGTTTATTTAAACAGTATTAAAAAGTAAATTTATTTTTTAAAAAATAAATATTGTACAATTTATTTTAAAAATAAATAAATATTATACACCATAATATTTTAATGCTTGTTAAATAGATGGAAATACTTAATCAACATGCTGAGTTTGTATTTCAGTTATACCTAAAAGGTTTCCCTCAAACATTACCCAAAATTTTTTTTCTCTCAAATCAATTATTTTGAATGGTCATTTTGTATGGGAAGATTCCAAGTGTGAATAATAATGTAAAAATTGAAAAAATTCTTGATAAAATAAACAAACTATGACATAGGAAACATTAATACAAACATTAACACAACATAACCAAAAACTTTTATGAAAATAATGTTTTTTAACTTTGAATTGCAGCTGTTGAACTCTAGCTTTCCTACCACATGTAATAGTAAAAAAAAATAATAATTGAATTGAATCTGGTTTTAATTGAGCTCATTGGAGAAAAAATTTTAAAATTTTAAAATTTAAAATTTCATTAAATTATTGGACTGTTTCTTTTTAAAAATTATAAGCTTTAAAGTATAAATATTGCTAATGAAATGAAAATTTTATCTTTTTCGGATAAATAGTTACATAATCATTTAATGAAATTTAAGTTAAAAATGCCCCCATATTAAACCCCAAATATTTAGAAAATAATGTTTGGGTATTTACTATAATAATAAAGAAAATTGGCAATATAATGAATGGATTTATACATGAAAATTTTAATTATTTATTTTTGTCATGATTTAAATGAAATATCAATAGATTTTTAAGAACGTATTTGCCTATTTTATGTGCCATATATAAATATTTAGTTATGACACTTAGATTACATATTCTATATTTAAGGATAGTTTAGATGTAGGCACACGTTCAACCTATAAATTAATAGAAAATATGGTACCAAAACCATGTGCAATCTAATAATAGTAATTAGAATACAAATTGAATCTATAAAATTGATGAAATTTATGCTGATAAAACCTCCGAGAAAGGTAGCTTGAAGAGTAGATTGCTATGGATAATTCTGTTGAACACATGTATTAATAGATATGTGAACCCACAAGCATAGAAAATTGTATCACTATCCTGGGTGCACGGATCCATCAAAATCATTACTTTATTAATTACTAATTTCAAATGCACAAAAAACAATTGAAAGATCACAGCATGGTAAATGTCATGATCATATCAACAAATCTAAAGAACTTCCTTTCTTGGATTGATAGAATGTTTGTTAGCAGCCAATTTTGTGACGAGTAAATAATTATATACTTCACTAAAAATTTTGAAAGTAAGTTATAGTCCAAATTTTTTTGTACCTAATTTTCACCTTGAAAAATTATTTCATTATATTGCATTTATATAGATGACCTTAATTTAGAATTTGAGCTACCCAATTAAGCCTTGAAGCAAAATCAAAAAGCAAAAAAAGACCCACAATGGGTAGGCAGAATCAAACAAAAACATGTTGTGATACAATGTGTAATTTTAGTCTACTTCTTTTGCTTGCTTTCACTCATCTTGCTGCTTCTCAAACTATTATTGACACTCTTCCTGGATTTCCTGGAAAGCTTCCATTCAAAATGGAAACTGGGTATATTGGAGTTGGAGAAATGGAGGATGTGCAGCTATTCTACTACTTCTTTGAGTCTGAAAGAGACCCAACTTTTGATCCTCTTGTTCTTTGGCTTACTGGAGGTCCTGGTTGCTCTGGTTTCTCTGCAATTGCTTTTGAAAATGGTATGTCTTGTGTACTGAACTTGTTTAATCAAGAATGTTGACTTTTGTAATGAAACTCTTAATCATTTGCTTAGTTTATTATCGGCAAGAATGTGTACTGTTTCAAATTTTCATATTTGGTCTGTTATAATCATTTTTTTAAAATAAATCTCCTCCAGTAACTAGTTATTAAAATAACATAATTCAAATCCTGCCGGGTTGATGTGTGAAATTAGCTAATGGACTGCCCCAGTTGTGGAGCCATTAATGCTTAAATCATATGACTTGGCTAATCCCATTTGACTTTTTTATTTTTTTTTTTGGTTCACAGGTCCATTAGCTATCGCTTACGATACATATAGTGGGGGCTTACCATCTCTGAAATTGAACCCATTTTCTTGGACCAAGGTGATACAGCTTTTATTTGTTTCTGCTAATTATTCAATGCTTTTTTTTCTTTTCATTTTCTTAATTATGTCTTTTGTTTCTATTGATCTTAGATTGCTAGCATTATATACATAGATGCACCAGTAGGAGCTGGATTTTCCTATGCAACATCTACTGAGGCAGCCAATACTTCAGACACATTATCAGCTAAACAGTCCTATAATTTCCTAAGAAAGGTTGGTGCAACAAATATTTCTTTATTTAGGATGCACGTATTATGACAAGTTACCTTCTATAGAAAATAGTAGTCTAAAAGAATGAATATTTTCTATTATTTGTTTACAACACATTCTGAGAAATATATTTTGAGTTGTGACAGTGGCTAGTGAATCACCCCAAATTTCTTGGAAGCCAAATATACATTGGTGGAGATTCATATTCTGGCATAATTGTTCCATTCCTAGTTCAAAATATCCTAGAGGGTAGTCTCAATTAGTACCATTATACTTATATTTACAGTTTCTTTTTCAAGTGAAAAACTTGTAGGATTCTCTCTGCAGCAGCAATTAACAGTTTGTAGTTTGTTGTTTTAATGAATTGCAGGTATTGAAAGTGGGTTGAAGCCAAGTATTGATCTTCAAGTACATGATCTAACTATAGTTAATCCCTTCTGATTTTAGCTTTTCACTAAAGAATTGTAGGAGTTCTGATATAAATGTATCTGACTTGGAACAGGGGTACTTGCTTGGTAATCCAGTAACAGACTATTACGTGGATCAGAACTCAAGGATACCATTCGTTCATCGGGTATCACTTATATCAGATGCATACTATGATGTAAGTTTTCAGGACTAATCTTCATAATTTTCGATTTATCCTTAGTGTAGGCCTTTTTTTTTTTTTTCCATTTCATGCCATGGTATCTGGTAGCCACATGGCCTGACTATTCCGGAGTTGGAGCGAGTGGATCCCATAAAGGAGCCAAAACTCTCCAACACCTATTTCTCCATACATAAGACTCAAACTTAAACTCAAACTCAAACTTAAAATTAACCTGTCTCGATTTAGCCTTAATGTAGGCATTCTTTTGTATAAAAGATAAACATTGTTATCAGGAATTGGATCTCTGATCTTCTGTACTTGATTACTGAGTAATGGACACGTGATTTGATTCATTCACTTGTTCTCATTTTCTAGGATGCCAAATTGTATTGCCATGGTGACTACATGAATATAGAGCCGAACAACACACTATGCGTAACAGCCATGCAAAATATCAAACAGGTTAGAAAATATTCTACCCTTTTGATCTCACTTGATAATGTCTTGTATTATAAGGTTTAATTAAGGAATATTGAAGTGAACATGGCTAATTTATACTTAATCTTGCAGTGCCTATTGCAAATAAAGCTGACACAAATTTTAGAAGCTCAATGTGCATTTTCATCCAAGAAACAAACTGAGTTGGAATGGGACGTTAGATCTCAAGAAGCAAACGTTATAGATGCTCTCCAGGCTAATAAACTTCCTGAATTGCATTGCAGGGTAAAATCTTCTCACCGTTACGCAGTTTTTATCAAATTAAGCTACAATATAACTGCTTGATTGATTGATTAGACGAGCTCTTTAATAATACTTCGATTTCCTGTTCTGTGTCAGGAATTTGGTTATGCACTCTCATACAAATATATGAATAACGACACAGTTCAACGTGCTCTTGGCGTCCGAAATGTATGTGATTCTAGTAATATGATTGTCAGGATTTTAAAGCAATTAATTGCAGTAATGGATTATGATTCTTTTTCTTAAAAAACATCATCAGGGAACTGTGGAAACATGGAGCAGGTGCTTGAAAACATTCTCAACCTATACTGAAAATGTTGAAAGCAGCATCTATATTCATAAAAATCTCTCTACCACAGGACTCAGAGCTCTGGTATACAGGTCAGGATTTTTTTAGTCTTACGTAGGTTCTTCTTATACAATTTGATATTGGATCAACAAAACCTCATTACATTTATCTGAACTTTGGTTTGCAGTGGAGACCATGACATCTCTGTTCCATATGTGGGTACACTAAATTGGATCAGATCCCTTGAAATACCAGTTTTTGATGAATGGAGACCTTGGTATCTTAGTGGTCAAGTTGCAGGGTGAGTGAACCCTTGATAAAACATTCAATATCTTTACCTTGTTTTTCCTGATCTAATCTCAGAAAGGTTATTGATTCTATACAGATACCAAGTAAAGTTCATGAATGAAGATTTTCGCCTAACATATGTGACCATAAAGGTTAGTGAATTTTTCGTAGAATGTAATTAAACATCATAAAATAAGTTTTCAATTACTATACCGAAGTAGTATTTAAAACTGTGAAATTTCAAGTTCGAACTCCCGTCAGAATCCAAATTTCTTGATATGAATAAAGGGTTAAATTTAATTGCTTGATTTTTGTGCAGGGAGGAGGTCACACAGCTCCAGAGTACAAACCTGAAGAATGTCAAGCCATGGTTGATAGGTGGTTCGCTCGTTATCCTATATGATATAATGTAGTTATATATTTTTTAAAAAAAAATTGTAATCAAAGCATAAAAAAAAATGTCACGATTATTCGTGATTTTCTACATTATTTCAAAATTTTGATGTAGATTAATTAATCTCTTTCAATAATCAATTAATTAGCCTAAACAACAGCTGGACTGCCTGAATTCTGTCTTCCACTGGTAACACATTGTTAAAATCCTTTATGTTATTGTCCTGTTGCATCAGAAAATTTGATACTTATAAAGAAAAACATCACCGCCTCTACAAAAACTTCCACCATGAACTACACTAAAATAAACAATACTAGAAGTATCTACAATTAAGATGCTCCACCTCCATTATAATAATAATCTAGAAATGTAAAGATATTGCTAGTCACCGACAAAGAATTGTTTTTGTAGTAACCGACTTAGACAATTATAAATAGGGGACAGTGGCAAAGTGAAAGTGTGTGCAACAAATGAGCAAGTGCTGCGTGTAGAGTAGGGTGTGCACGGTCGGTTTCGGTTAAAAACTGAACCGAACCGGTAAAAATCAACTAATTAAACCTTTTGAAAATTTATAACCAAAACAATTATAGACTAAAAACTGAACTGACTCGGTTTGGTTCGGTCGATTTTTCGGTTAATTAATTTTATTTTTAAAATAAAATTTTTATTTTTTTATTTATTATTTTATAATTTTTTACAGTGTACTCATTAATTATATAACTAAAAAATATTTTTATTTATAATTTTAATATTTACGTATAATTTTTTTTAATTAATATATTATATTTAATATTTTATAAAATATATATATTTAAATTGGTCGGTTCGATTTTTTCGGTTTTAGTCATATATATATAGTTAGTGTGAGTATTATACAAGTTTTATTTTTTTATTTTTTTGGGACAAGGTCCATATTTCAAGATTTGATGTAGAATCCATCATCATCGGGATAGAGAGGGGGCAGTTAGCAATTAGAAGTTAGTATATTTTGAAAACCGTTTTTGTGAGCCACCACTAAAATGGAATCTCACATGCCTATTGCATGGAGAGGATTTGAACCCAAAATATCTCCCTCCCAAGAACAAAGGTTCTTGCCACTTGAGGCCTAACTTGAGTTAGGCCTCAAGTTTCAAGTTTTATTATTTAGTATAATAAAATAAGTTTCTTTCAATTGAGTCCACGTATCTACATAATTCAGACTAGTGAACCGTGAAGATTACAACTTCTTGAAAACCTATTTTTATATGTCATTGCTAATCTGACATCTGAAAATTAAAAAAAAAAAAAAAAAAAGCAATGAAAATGTTTATTACAATAGTCTCACAGGCTGCAGATTATGTCATGACTTAATTTCCATAAGTTCCTAAATGAGCTTATGCCATGTAACTTTGATGTTTTTGTTTCTGAGACTCGTCAAACAGCTTGTAACAGAATATTTAACTGTTTCAGAACATCCCCATCAACTTTTCTGAGCTACAAGCTCACAAATTTGATTAAGAATAGCTGTCAAAGAGATCAGGAAAAATTCTCCAGCCTTCCTTGCTTCAAAGATGATCAGCAAATTTAGGAACATCAAATTTTAATTTTTAGTGAAAGAAATAGTTGTTAAAAGGAAATCAAATTTTAAAGCCATATTTTTATAGTTTATTAAACAATATGCTAAGCGAATAACAAGCAACGGAAAAAATTATTATATCACTTCAAATAAATATAATAATGCACATCTTAAAAATTTATTTGGCTTTATTAATTTACTTAACATATATCTACAATCTATATCTACAATATATAGGGGAACACGTGAAATTATAAAACTATTTGTATTGTTTATTATATAAAAGTCAGATAATTTAGTAATTTATCAATTGAAATTAAATTAAATTAATTAAAATTAAAATTACAATTTAATTTAAACTGTATTTCCTATTTTGATTAAGATAACTTATAAAATCTAAATAATTTAATAATATATTAATTAAAATTAAATTAAATTAATTATAATTATAATTAAACTATATTTCCTATTTTGATTAGGCTAACTTCTATTTTATATAATATAAACTAATTAAATAGTATATCCAATTATAATTTAAATAAAATTATATTTTGTATTCTAATTAGAGTTTATTGAAGTTTAATAAAATATAATTACTATTATTTAAATAATTAAAAATAAAAAAATATTAAAACTTAATGTTGAGTGAAGAATTCTATTAAAGTTTATTAAAATTAATATAACTAATTTTAATTTTTAAATTATTTGATAATTAATTATAATTAATTATGATAATAATTTAAAAAATTATGCCTGAATTTTTTTTTAAAGAGAAAAAGTATTAAGTTAAAAAAATTAAAAAGTTAATATAATTACAAAACTATTCGTATTATTTGTCAATTAAAATTAAATTAAATCAATTAAAATTATAATCATATTTTAATTTAAACTTAATTTTCTACTTTGATTAGGTTAACTTATAATGTAACATCCATATCCTGGAACAGGATTACTGTTCATTAATGTAATTAAGCATATTATTACTGTTGTTAATCAAATTTGAAGATTTAAGATTTATTTGCCACTGTTATTAATAGTGATTTGGAGTTTGATTCTTTAGTAATTAAGTCAATAATTGATATCGAATAAACTTGTGGCATGGAATTGAAGTTGATAAGATATTTAATAGTATTGAGATACGCACTTATGCGAACAAGTTATAAGACATCAAAGTTTGATGATGTTAGAGGAAGTTATAA
>CATIWO010198412.1:0-10303 GCA_949673435.1 Macaranga tanarius
TTGTGTTTAAAATTGGTATTAAAAGGCATTAGGTTGGTGAGAGCCGGTTAACTTAGTGTTGATTAATCATCAATTAATTATAGGTTTATCTGAGAGGAAAATCTATAGTTTCTAAGATCCCTTCAAAATGAATTAAAACTAGTGTAGACCTAGTTGTGTAATCAATCCTTCGAAATGGTCAATTGAGAATAAGGAACCCTAGCTTTTAAAATTTGTATTAAATTTGTGTTTTTACTTTTCTTAATTTAGTTTCTTTGAAATTCCAAACTCTATTTTGTTGTCTAAACAATCAAATATTGTGAGTACTACAGTATTCAACTTCAAATCTCTGTGGGATGATATCTTTATTTACTACTTGATACGATTCTGTACGCTTATGGATTAGTACACATCAGCTCTATTCTGCTTAATTGGTCTCTAATGGTCTGGAGGAACTCAGCTTTGTTGCTCCCAACCTCTTGTTGGGATGAGGTAGAAATTTGATAAGGCTTGAACATGGGATTTTTAAGTTCTTTACTTATCATTCCTACTGACTCAGAGGAAACAACATGGTTTTTGGATCGTCCTTCTATTTTGGAAAGTTATTTGCCTATAGTGTTCAGATGTGCATTTGTATAGTTATTTTGGAACACTATAGTTTTTAAATTGGCAGAGTCACTATCCTGAGGTTTTTTGAAAGGACATGCTTCTATGACTTCTGGACCTATAGGGATTTTGAGCAACCTAAGAGGGGGATTTTGAGCAACCTAAGAGGAGGATGTTTAGACTCAATAGGCTGACCGTCTAAAGTTTCCCAAACTGTAACCTTTCTCCTAGTAGTAAAAGGCTGAAGAGTTTTGAAAGGATATAAAATATTATTTTCTGATGCATATATTTCAAACTAATTAAAAAAGAAAATATGGGTTTTATGCTGATGCATAAAATTGTAAAAACAATCTTGTATATGTTTCCTTTCATTTAGAAAATGTTTAAAAAACCATAAATGTTTTTCTAAATTATAGGATGCATAAAAATCCTTATGAAATTTGGTTTTATCAACCTCAAATTATTTTTCCAAAACATTGAGTTCATTGGCTATGTTTTCGGTAATAGTCGAAACAGTTGGAGAATTTAGAGGAGATGGGCCTTTTATTTCTGGCTGGGCTTCATTATATATGGGCCTAGGTATTCTGGCACTATAATTTACAATTTTTAGAGAGGTATTTGGTAAGTCAGAAGTGGAATACCTGTGAGGTTGAGGGCTGAACGGTAGATTTATGACTCTAGTTAGATCTGGATGCAGATCTGCCTAGTTTTCTTATGTTGGTCTGTATGGAAGGTTAATTATAGAAGGAATTTAAGAAATTCTTCCTAGATCTATACTTTCTGAAGAATAATCAGAAAGTCTAGAGCTAGTAGAAGTTCTATCGAAAGAAATTTTTACCTTTCCATCTTAGTATTGGGTGATATCCCTGATGTGTGTGTTTGGTACTTGGTCCTTTGGTGTTTGGGATTCGGGTTCAACTATTCTCTTAAGAATCCAATCTTCTGGAAGGGTAATTTGCTTCCACTAAATAGGTTTTGGTATAACCATATTGGATCCGGTAATGTCAGTTTGGAGTAAAAGAGTTTCTCCTTTTCTACTATTAAAATGATATTTTGTATTGAAGGCAGACATCATAGCTTTGTAATGCACTTTAAAATTTAATGCAATTGGGATTGATCCTTCAATCATATGGTAATTATTCTTTTTAATTTGTAAAACCAATGATTTCAAAATATTTTTGTCATTGAGAGAAACAGTAAAGTTTGGATAATTGTCAAACGAAAATGGACTTTTACAAAGACTAGACTCTATGGTACCAAACAAGGAATCCTCAAAAGTTTTAAACCTAGCATCTCTGAGAGCTGCTAAAATGGATGTGTTTAATCCTTCTCTGGACAAAGGTTTTAGGCCAACCTGTACCAATCCGATGTAGATGTACTTATAGCCCTTGGTTTTGTGCTTGTCTAAAGCACTTTGTGAAAACAAATGAATTGTTTCCAGTGGTTTGGAAAGCTGAATATCCCTTTCCTCAGTTTTAATAGAAAAATCAGTTTTAAAGAGAGTTAATTTTGAATATTTATAAATCTGATCTTTCTAGATTTTGGGAATTTTCCAGTCATCTATGGATTTTTCAAAATCCTCAATAGTGATTTCTTCACTGCTGACCCCATCTCATGTGATCTTGGAAGACGATGATACAGAGGAAGAAGAAGAAGTGGTTCTACAGAAAATCGAGTTCATGAATTTAAAAACCTGTGAGTCAAAATACCAGATACACATACTTCGAACTGGCTAAACTAACAGCCTCATTGCCTCTCCTGGGTCTTACTACCGGGACCACATGTTCCCAAATCTCTCGGCGAACCAAATATTTTTTAGACAATTATTTTAAAACACTTCAAAAACAATTAATGTAGAAATCCCTTTCCCCTAGATCTGATACCAAATGACTTACAAGGACCGATAAGGGATACAGACAAAAGATACAGAAAGATCATAATTGAAGATGAAGAGAAATTACAAAAATACAGAAATACAGATCCAGAAATAACACAACAAAATAAAATAAACAGAAAATCAAATAATAAAATAAATAAACATAACAATAAACATAAATAAAATATAAAATTATTTACTGCTTTATTAAACCAGCCAAACACCGATTAATGGCAAGTAAGCGAGTGTCAATAGTAAATAAAACATAAATATAATACACTTAAAATAGATTAAAACAAACATAAACAATAGAATAAACTTAAAATAAAAATAAATAAATTATGTATGCATGAACACAATAAACAGGTGGCTCAGCCAACCTTATGAATGATATATATGATATAGATATAAGCTTCAGGCGGCAGAGCCAGCCTTAGGCATGCAAAAAACTAAAAAGAAACAGAAAATAAACCAAACATAAACCAAAAGTATACTAAAAATAAACAAATTTAATAAACATAGTTTTGGTACCTTTTTCTTGATTAATTCCTTAAGTAAAGGTATAATACAAGATTGGTCTTAGGTTTTAGCAATAAGCCTTACAAAATAAGATTAAAGGCTTAGGAGATACAAATCTTAAACTTATAGAGGAAGAGAGGAAGAAAGAAAGAAAGAAAGAAAGAAAAGAAAAAGTATGGAAATTGCCTCCCCCTTTCACAAATGAAATGCTCCTTAAATAGAAATAGGAGTGTCACTATTTGCACACGGATTTACTATTTATGAACAGTATCGTGTCCCCCACTAGTAGCCGTAATATTGTTGATGAACAATATCTTGTCTAGTACTTTTGATGATAGTACTTTTGATTTGGTTGGTACTGTTGATGAACAGTTTCAAAGTTTTGGATATTTTATCCTCGATCCATATTTTTGCTGCACAAATTTGTTTTTGTGAATTTTTTTAACAAATCTTTGAAATGAAAGCCGAGTCCCCATCCTGAAAAAATTATGGGTCCAGAAGGATGTAAGGCATATGCTGGCGGGGCATGTTTGACATAAAAGTCATATTTCCCTGAGTGTTGTCCAAGAAGGTCATATATTTTATTGTCAGGTCTTATGGTAGTGACTGCAAATGGAAATCTGAAAATTAGATTTTTTTTTAATACCCTATTTTTGCATGGGCCGTCCAAAAAGGATTTTCAACCCATCAGGCAAAGACATTTATTTATTATAATTTTTTATAGGAGGGTTATACCATAACAATCATCTCCATTTTCATCGGCCAAGTTTACTATAGGTGTTGATTCTTCTGAATGAGTTATTTTAGAGTTAGCTAATGAGGTACTAGTTCTACTTTACATTAATTGTTGCATAATGGCAAAGTACTCTTCCTCAGATTTGGCTGCTGCAAGGAGTGCACAGGCATGAGACTTTTTTGCTAGAAAGGTAGTCTCTTCAGGAGTGGTTCCAAGAAGGCCTTATTTTTTGAGCCAAGTACTAATTACTGGTTTTAGCACTTTCTCAGGAATTTTGAAAGAATTCCACCATTTTACCTTGAATTTTCTTTGTAAAATAGTTGATTCTTCCGTAGTATAAAAGTCCAATGTCCACAAACATACCCATGGAACAAAGAATTAAGAACAGAAAAGACACAAAGGGGTAAATTTCTTTTTTATCAAGGATGGCTGAAAATTTGTTTTAAAAAACTGAAAGCTTTCCTGCACTTCTGGTTTTAGAAGTTCTGGAACGGATCCATAGTTTTTCCACCACTTGGAAAACCAAGAAGGGTATTTGGCAATATTAGTTTAGTTATGAAAAAAGAAAAGCTAAGAATGGGTTCATTTCTAGTTTTAGATTAAGAAAGCACTAAGCCATACTTATTCATAATCCCAACAGGAAAAAGTTAAACAAAAGTTTAATTTGGTCTTGAAGTTTATGGGGAATTGTTTAGGTTTAGATAAATCTTGACCCCAATCACATGGTCTCAAAACCTTTAAAATTTTACAGGTAGAGTAAAAAGGATCCTGCTCTGTTTCAGAAAACATAAAATGTTTAAATTCAGCAGAACCTGTATACTCTAAAATGGTTTGGTAATACTCCTGAGACTTCAATAAATCCCAAGGTTTGTAAAACCATGATTTTGGAAAATGAAGTTCCAGAGTTTGAAATGGATCTTTATTAAAAAAATCCTTCTTCAACCGTTATAATATTCTGAATAGTAGATTTTAGAATCCAGTCATAAGATTTTTTATTTTGAGATAAAACAATTTGAGAATTACTAGGAGTAGTTACTAATGCATTTTATGAACTACTAGGAGTAGTAATCAAAACATTATTTTGGTGAAAAGTCTTAGAGAGATCTCTAAAAATTGAAGACTCTCCTGTTTCATTTTTGGAAACTAGTTCAGATGGCTTACCTGCATTGGCCTGGTACTCCTGAGAGGTGATTTTGGCTTGTTCGGCCTCAATGGATTTTTGAATGGCCTAGGCCTCATTTGGTTCAATGTCTTGGGCCAATAGAGAGCTTTGAATGGCCCATAACAATTCCAGGGTTTTGGCCAAAGCCTTGGTCCAAGCATCAATTTCTTAGATTTTTTTAGGAGGAAGTTCAAAAGGTTTGGATAATTCCTCTTGATCAGGGAGATTGACTACATCAAACCATGATTTTATGGATTTTTCTTTGGATAGGGGTTTTGAGATGGTTTTGACAGAATCCAAGGATTCTGCCTTTTCTTTACCATGTTTCTTTCGCACCATTTAGGATCTGTTTTGCAGGAATTCTCTGGTTAGAAAGTTTGGCAAAGAATTTGTATCTCCTTTAATGAATTCAATTTTAAAATCAAAGATACTTAAAATAGCTTGCCACCTTACAAAGATCTGTTTGGATATAATATTTTGAACATCTTTTTGCAAAACTTCTTTTGCTGATTTGCAATCAATGCGAAGTAAAAACTTTTCATTTAATAAATCAGATTGAAATTTTATGATGCACAAGACAATGGAAAGAATTTCCTTTTTTATCGTAGAATAGTTCAACTGTGTACTATTCCAATGACCAGAAGTATATTGAATGACTCCTTCCTGCCCATTTTGAAATTGTTTAAGAATACCCCCATATCCTAATTCACTAGCATCAGTCTCAATAATTTTTGGAAGACTAGGATCAACAAAAGAAAGGTAGGGAATAGTTTGGACTTGGGTTTTAATCTGCTAAACAGTTCTAGTATGCTCATCAGACTAGGGAATGGGATTCTTTTTAAGTCTATCATGCAAAGGCTTTACTATCTTATTAATGTTAGGACAGAAATCTAAGACATAATTAAGACTTCCTATGAATCTCTGATGTTGGGTTTTATTAAGAATTTGGTCTGTAAATTTGTTGGCAAATTCTAAAGTCCTTTCTATTGGAGCAATGGTGCCACAGTAGATGTAGTGTTCTAAGAACCTGACCTTAGTCTGAAAAAGGGAGATCTTTTTGGTCGAGACAACAAGACCATTTTTCTTAGCAATATAAAATAAAGTTTTCAAATGTTTAAAATGCTGCTCAAGAGAGTTTGAAAATATAAGCACATCATCAATATAAATAATACAGAATTCAAAATAAGGATTAAAAATGTCATTCATAATCCTCTGAAATTCTAAAGGTGAATTCTTTAAATTAAAAGGCATTACATTCCATTCATACTGACCGAATGGAATAGTAAATGCAGTTTTATAATGGTCTTTTGGATCAATTTAAATCTGCCAAAATCCTGATTTCATGTCAAATTTAGAAAACACGAATGTAGAATGCAGTTTTTGCAAAAGATCTTTTTTGTTTGGAATCGGATATCGAATCCATTTCAAAGCTGTGTTCAAAGGCTTATAGTTGATCACTAATCTAGGAGTTCCTCTTTCTATTTTTGAAGCTTTGTTCATATAAAAAGTTGCACAACTCCAGGGTGACCTAGATTTAGAAATTAGTCCTTTAGACTCTAAGTCTTGAATTTCTTTCCTGCAATGTTGTTCTAATTTAGCATTCATTTGTATTGGCCTAGCCTTGGTTGGGATATTTTTTTCAGCAAAACTTGGTTTATATGGTAGGTCTGCTAGATGCTGTTTCCTACCCCATAAAGCATTTGGCAAATCATAACAAATTTCTTTTTCAACTAGATTTTGGAAATTAGAAATCCTTTATTTTAAAATAGACATTTTGTTTTGTAAACGACAAATCATCTTGTTTTCCTTTAATTAAAACACTTATCTCATACTGATAAATAGAGTTAGCCTTTATCATATTAAGATATTGGGTTCTTGGTTTTTCAACAAAGGGAAAAGATAGAGTCATGTGTTTACTTTTAAAATTTATGGAAGCATGTATAGTCTTGTAGGGAGTAATTACATTTATGAATGGAGTCCCTAAGATTACTGCATGACCTATGTTAGAAATTAGAAGAAAAGTTATCTTAATTAAAAAGCCATTATTTAAAATGCTAGCTTCTGTTTTACCTTCAACATGCATTTTGGACTTATTGGCTAAATCAAGTCCTTGTTTTATTTTTTTGTGAATTTTTTTTGGTACCAGACCGGTTTTAATACAGCTCAGAGCAGATCATGTATCAAATAAAGCTACTGTATTAATTTTGAATTTATCATTAAAAACCAAAGTAAGCTTTATGAGATATTTTCTTGAAACAACTTGATTTAGAACACAAAGATAATCTGGTGGAAGTTTATCTAAGTTTGCTAAAGCATGGTGTTCCAAAAGATCCTGGGTTTCATTATCACTAGACTCTTCAGCTACCTTAGAGACTAGAAGTTGAACTAACTCAGAATCCTTTTACTATTTTTCTTTAAGCTGTTTAATTTCAGACTTAATGGTTTTAACCTCTAACTATAATTCCTAAATGATTCCTACTGGTTTCTTACTATCCTTTTTCCGATTGAAAATGGATGTAAGATCATACATATCAGTGTTGGTGGAAGGAAGTTCAGAGGCTTTTATTTTGGGTTCCTCTTCCAAGGATTTCCTAAGTTGATCAAGGCATTGTTTCTGTATATCAGGATTATTGACATGTTGGATAGTCTTCAAGATTATAGTTTGTTCATTTGTAAGAACATTAACCTATTTTGTTTTAGATCCAGATTTAGATCTGAGTTCTGTGGATGAGATAAGAGTAGACTCATCAATAGGAGATGGTTCCTGAACTACATCTTTTCCAAAAATGATTCTAAGAACATTATCAGGAATGGTCTCATGGACCTTGATACTATTATGTTGTTGAAAAAATTATGAGACATCTGAAATATGAGGATCAAAAGGTTTTATATAGTTCTTAATGACCTTTCTAAACCTCTTAAGTTTTTTATCTTAAATTCTGATTGACTCTGTATAAACAACATTGTTTTAGTTTTGACCTTCTAATTTGGACTGATCGTTTGGTATTTCCAAAACTGTAAACTTTCTCCTGGTAGTAATAGGATGTAGAGTTTTGAAAGGATATAAAATATTATTTTCTGATGCATATATTTCAAACCAATCAAAAAAGAAAATATGGGTTTTATGCTGATGCACAAAATTGTAAAAATAATCCTGTATAAATTTCCTTTCATTTAGAAAATGTTTAAAAAACCATAAATGTTTTTCTAAATTATGGGATGCATAAAAATCCTTATGGAATTTGGTTTTATCAACCTCAAGTTCTTTTTCCAAAACATTGAGTTCATGGGCTATATTTTCTGTAATAGCCAAAGCAGTTGGAGAATTTAGAGGAGATGGGCCTTTTATTTCTAGTTGGGCTTCATTATAAATGGGTCTGGGTATTCTGGCACTGTAATCTACATTTTACAGGGAGGTATTTGGTAAATCTAAAGTGGAATACCTGTGAGGTTGAGGGCTGAATGGTAGATTTATGACTCTTAGTAGATCTGGGTGCAGATCTGCCTGGTTTTCTTATATTGCTATATATAAAAGGTTAATTACATAAGGAATTTGAGAAATTCTTCCTATATCTGTACTTCCTGAAGAATAATCAGAAAGTCTAGAGCTGGTAGAAGTTCAATCAAAAGAAATTTTTACCTTTCCATCTTAGTATTGGGTGATATCCCTGATGTGTGTGTTTGGTATTTGGTCCTCTGGTGTTTGAGGTTCAAGTTCAACTATTCCCTTAAAAATCCAATCTTCTGGAAGGGTAATTTGTTTCCACTGAATTGGTTTTGGTATAACCATATTGGATCTGGTGATGTCAGTTTGGAGCAAAAGATTTTCTCCTTTTCTGCTATGAAAATGATGTTTTGTATTGAAGGCAGACATCAAAGCTTTGTAATGCACTTTAAAAATTAATGTAACTGGGATGGATCCTTCAATCATATGGTCATTATGCATTTTAATTTGCAAAACCAATGATTTCAAAACATTTTTGTCACTGAGAGAAACAGTAAAGTTTGGATAACCCTCAAATAAAACTAGACCTTTACAGAGACTAGACTCTATGGTACCAAACATGGAATCCTCAAAAGTTTTGAACCTAGCATCTCTGAGAGCTGCTAAAATGGATGTGTTTAATCCTTCTCTGGATAAAGGTTTTAGGCCAACATGTACCAATCCGATGTGGATGTATTTATAGCCCTTGGTTTTGTGCTTATCTAAAGCACTTTGTGAAAACAAATGAATTGTTTCAAGTGGTTTGGAAAGCTGAATATCCCTTTCCTCAATTTTAATAGAAAAATTAGTTCTAAAGAGAGTTAATTTTGAAGATTTATAAATCTATTCTTGCTGGATTTTAGGAATTTCCCAGTCATCTATGGATTTTTCAAAATCCTCAATAGTGATTTTTTCACTACTAACCGCATCTCTTGTGATCTTGGAAGATTATGATACAGAGGAAGAAGAAGAAGTGGTTTTATAGAAAATTGAGTTCATGATTTTAATTGCATGTGAGTCAAAATACTAGATACACCTACTTCGAACTGGCTAAACCAACGGCCTCACTGCCTCTCCTGAGTCTTACTGTCGGGACCACCTGTTCCCAAATCTCTTGGTGCACCAAATATTTTTTAAACAATTATCTTAAAACACTTTAAAAACAATTACTGTCTAAAAAATATTTAGTGCACCGAGATATTTGGGAACAGGTGGTCCTGGTAATAAGGCCCAGGAGAGGCAGTGAGGCTGTTAGTTTATCTAGTTCGAAGTAGGTGTATCTGGTATTTTAACTCACAGGTAGTTAAAATCATGAATTTAATTTTCTGTAGAACCACTTCTTCTTCCTCTGTATCATCATCTTCCAAGATCACAAGAGATGTGGTCAGCAGTGAAGAAATCACTATTGAGGATTTTGAAAAATCTATAGATGACTGGGAAATTCCCAAAATCTAGAAAGATCAGATTTATAAATCTTCAAAATTAACTCTCTTTAAAACTGATTTTTCTATTAAAACTGAGGAAAGGGATATTCAGCTTTCCAAACCACTTGAAACAATTCATTTGTTTTCACAAAGTGCTTTGGATAAGCATAAAACTAAGGGCTATAAGTACATCCACATCAGATTGGTACAGGTTGGCCTAAAACCTTTGTCCAGAGAAGGATTAAACACATCCATTTTAGCAGCCCTCAAAGATGCTAGGTTTAAAACTTTTGAGGATTCCATGTTTGGTACCATAGAGTCTAGTCTCTGTAAAGGTCCAATTTCGTTTGACTATTATCCAAACTTTACTGTTTCTCTCAGTGACAAAAATGTTTTGAAATCATTGGTTTTGCAAATTAAAATGCATAATTACCACATGATTGAAGGATCCATCCCAGTTGCATTAATTTTTAAAGTGCATTACAAAGCTATGATGTCTGCCTTCAATACAAAACAT
>CATIWO010198520.1:0-12160 GCA_949673435.1 Macaranga tanarius
ATTTATTCAATCACATAGTTTGGGCTCCTAGAATATGGCGCCCTTGGGGCTTTCTATTTGATTGTATCGAAAGGCCCAATGAATTGGGATTTCCCTATTGGGCCAGGTCATTTCGGGGCAAGCGGATCATTTATAATGAAAGAAGAAGAAGGAGGTTTTAATGTTTCACGATGATACTTTTTTTTCTATTTTTTTATTAACTTAGATGGCCCCATATTAGCCACATCAGCTGGGTTAACGTGAAACCTATCATCATTTAATAGGTATGTTTAAATGCACTGAATTTAGTGACATTAAGGGCATATATGGCCCTCAAAAAATATTAGGTGCTAATGTGATAATTGGGGACAACATTAAGGTCATATTTGGGCCTTTTCCCTTAAGAAAATAATGGAATCCACATGTTTGACTAAACTTTTTATTCACAAACTTATTTTTCTTAATATTCTTTTCTAATGAGCACTTAATGAGTCTGACATATTTTAAATTCAAAATCGGCTAGTAATTAGATAATAAAAATCCAAAATCCATTCATAATTGAATAATAAAATCAAAAATTTATTAATATTTGATAATAGGAGCCTAAACTATTAAAATATAGTTTTCTATCATTAAAAAATAATTGGAATAGTGGGGGAAATTATGATCAATAATCTGGCTAATGATGAATTAGTGATAAAAAATTTGTCATCACAATTTTTACTGTGGCTAATATTTAGCAATGTAAAAGACAATTAATTGTTAAATTTAGCAATTGATTTGTGACGGATTATCCATTATAAAATAGTGATGGACTATATTTCCATCATAGAAAATAAGTTGTCAAGAAAAACGTATCCATCGCAAATTAGTAACCAATTGGTGACAGAATTTTCATCACTAATAGTTCCATCAATAATAAATCAAAAAAATGGTCAGTTTACCCCTTCAACTTATATCAAGGGATCAAATAAACCCAATTTTAGCTTTTCAACAAATAACCTCAAAACTTCTATTTAAAGGCCAAATCAACCCAAATTTTGACCAAATCAAGCATATTTATTGCAAATGCTAAGGAAAGAGAGTCTAACTTGCTTATATCTTATATACACATTAGATTCCTTTTTATGTCTACCAAAAAAAAATAATTTAAATAAAATTAAAATAACTTTTCTCCTTAACACCACTGAGGTAACCTCCCTACACCATCACATTATCTTCTCACCTTCTTCACCACTGTTTATCCACCATCTTCATCACCCCTTATATTCATTCCTCCTTCAATGCCAAAAGTCTCAAATCCAACAAACTCAACCCAATAAAAATTATAACAATTAGATAAAAGAGAAAATAGTGATAACAATAACAATAACAATAATAATAACTATAGAGGAAGTAGTGATAACAATAACTAATTAGAAATTTAAGTTATAGATGAAAGGTTCAGCATAATAGATTTGCCAATTGAAAATTCATTAACAATGAAAATTTTAAAAGGAGAAAAGCATAATAAGAAAAAAAATATTTTTAACCACAACATTGGTATATTTAATTAAAAAGGATGTAGCCATCCTTAACTCCCCGATTTTCAATTCTCAAAAACCTAATTCCTGAATTCTTTTTCATTATCACTATCACACTTTAAGACAATGACAATGGCTTCTCTTTCAATCCAATCATCATCTTCGATAGAGAGTGGTGGTGTGATTTGCATATAGTATTGGAAAGATAATATATTGTTGTTGGTTTTAAATTAATGGTAGTGCATTTTTCTAATAGAAGTAGCAATGGGTAGATATGGTTAGAGTTTGGGATTTTATGTGTATGGTTGGAGTTTGGGATTTTATAGCTATGGTTGAAAGAAAAAAGGTTAAAGTGTTGGCCATGGTGGATGGTGATAGAGGAGTGGCTTGGTGATAGAAAGGTGGCAATGGAGGGTAATGGAGGGACGAAGGGTGATGCAGAGGAGGCTGTGGATGGTGATGGAGAGGTGGAGACCAATGGTGTTGAAGAGGTAACGGCGACCATGATTAAGGAGTAGGAGCAAGACATTAGAGGTTATGGTTTTTAGATATTGATGGTAGAAGGGTTTTTTCAAAGAAGATTTGGATAAAAATAAGATAAATAAATAAAAATAAATTAAATCTTTAATAATAATAATAATAATAATAATAATATTATTATTATTATTATTATTATTATTATTATTATTATTATTATTATTATTTTATTTTATCACTTTAGCTTATTGTGGGAGAGTGAAAGGCACACAAGCTTTTGGATTAAATTTTGGTTGATTTGGCCTTTAAATGGAAATTTTGGGGCTATTTGTTGGAAATTTTAAAATTGGACTTATTTGACCCCTTGATACAAGTTAAAGGGGCAAATTGACCATTTGTCCCTAATAAATCCGCCACTAATGAGTCCGTATGTCATGTCCGTACCTGAATAATTTAAGTTAATTTGGGTTAGGACTAAATTATAAGGAAAATAAATTTGGAGGAAGGACTTAATTGAAAATAACAAGTTAGGGGGACTAAATTGTAATATGGCATAAACCGCCATTGACACATATAAAGAAGAAGAAGAAGAAAAAAAAGAAAAAGAAAGAAAACGCAGCCGAAAGGAAGAGGAAAAGAGGAGGAACCTACATTTTTATGAGTGGACTTCCTTTCTTCAATTCTTTGATTGATATACCTTTTTTGGATGATTTCTGGTTGTTTTGGGATTGAATTTTTGCATATGTTGTTGAATTTTAAAAATTCGAACGTTACAGGTGTGATCAGGCGGCGCCTGATTGTACAATGATGGCGCCTCTTTGAGTAAAGGCGACGCCTCAGCCCACTTTGAGCCCTTAGGCGATGCCCTAATAAGTAATAATGTGACACCTCAATAAGCCATAAGGCGGTGCCTTAGTGATATAGAGTCGATCAGCCGGTGCCTCAATGGCCACAGAGGCGGTGTCTCTATATTGAGTCAGCGCCTCAGTGGTCCAAAATAATGTTTGAGTTAATTCTAATCGGTTTTTAACCCTGATTTGTTATGTATATGATATACGAAGTAATATAGAGTTTTGATTTGATAAAAAACATGATTGGTTATGAAAATGTAATGATTTTGTGAGCACATGTACATTGAAAGGAAAGGTGGTTGTAGTAAGACCGTACCCAGGGTATGGTTGGATTTTGTGAGATATAAGACTGTATCCGGGGCAAAGCAACTCACGTGTGATTGATATTCTTATACCTAGGGTATAATGAGAAATTGACGAAATTGAGATATGTAATTATGATAACTATCTTTAGGATAGTGCTTGAGATTCTTGAATACCTTTGGGGCTAATCCGAGTGGTTTATTGATTGGTATGCATACTTAAATTGGACTTTCGATATGCTAATTGGTACCCACTACATCGATAGCAACCTAACCTATTCCTAATTATATTTGAAAAATCGTATTGTGCTGAACTATGCTATGTTTAATATGAGAACGATATTTTGAAAGGAAAGTTTGATTTCCGAAAGAACTAGATTTGAGTCTATAAAGAATTATTTCAAATGATTCTTATGAGTTAATTATAAACTTATTTTATTTGTATGGATCACTTTATATTTAAAATGGAAATATTTTGATTATTTTCAAATGTTCTAGTTATTGCTATTTTCTGTTATTTCTTAGGACAGCGTTGTAATATATCCATTCATTGGGTATTTTCTTAAGAAAATACTCACCACTCTATTTTTTTATTTTTCTTTTCAACATAGGCTAGATCTTGTTTATATTGTAAATAGTATATCCATCCTTAGGATTGTGATGACGAATGAGGTAGACAGGCTGGAGACAGAGGTCCACTGTTTTATATGACATGACACTGATGCAGTTTTATCATTTAGAGTTGCTCTAGAGCTAATAGCAGTATATAGAGAGGCAAGACTTTGCTGACGGTTGCTTGACGGTAGTTACGGTGATGCACGTTACTACCACAGGGGTTCGGGTCTCTTTGACCTAAACTTAGTCTCGTCCAGACTACTTTCTCTTTTGTTTTGTGATAGGGCATGTATTAGGAAGTAATTGTACCTTTTGTTGTAGTTATAGCAGTACTCTCTAGGTCTAGTTAGACCTTTGTATTAGGGTAGTTGGGTTGTATCCATTCTTTTTGGTATACATTTGTATATATTTTAGGATATCCTATACCTTAGAAGCCCTTTTATAGTATACTATCTATTTGTATATTATATCAACAGCATGTTCAAGCTTGCCATCATTCTTATTTTTATTTGGATAGATGTTATTATTGATTTAATTTACATGCATATTTTTGATAGTTGAATGATATAAGAATGTTGTACAATGGATGTTGGTTAGTTTTTATCCTAGAAGTGACTTTTCTCCATATCGGTGCCTCAGACGGAGCAACCAGAGTTGTGGTGCTGTCTGATGGAGTGTCGGTGGGGAGGAGTGTCACACCGTAACTAATATTTCCGTCACCAATGTGTCATTAATCCATTATAACTTTGTCATTAATCAATCATTAAAACTATTATTAAATTAATTTTTTTTATCACTAATTTTTCAGGAAAGCTACTTCTGTTATTAATCTATCTCTATTTTGAATTTCATCCATCAATAGTTCATATTTGTTACTAAATTTTATATTATTTTTATAAGTTTAATGTTATTTTAAATTACAACAAATTTAATGTATTTAAATAAAATGAATAGATGGAAATTCAAATTCAATAATGAAAATGAATTTGATAAAATAAAATAGATAATAGTATTATCATTGAAAATAATAGTATTCTTAAAAATGTACGAAAGTATTATTAGTCAAGATTAACAGATAATATTTGCATAAAATAACAATAATAATGTTCTACATGTCAAACACCAAATAAAGTCATCACCCTTGGATTGATGTGCAAAAGATCCTGATCCATGGAACCCTTGAGCAAACTCTATTTGCTCCATAAAGCTTCTCATCTGCTCGTTCATTCAGTTTAAACACTATATTTTTGCATCAAGCTCAACAATCTTTGTATCCATCTCTACTTCCTTTTTTGAGAGTTCTTGCTGCACATTCTCTAGAACTCGATCTGCCAATGTAGTACTGTGATGCATGCAAAGTCCCGGGGCTATGGAATGAACTAGAATAGAAAGATACAGCCTGTGAGCCAAGGTTGCATACAAGCATCTTCTTCTTCCCACCTATAGTCCGGAATAAGGAGTGTTAATGTTAACTAGTGAAGGTTGTGAACCATCATCCTCCAAAGTCTAAGATGTTGGAGCCACCATCTCCTCTATGTCATTCTATAATTAAAAAAATTATTCAAGTTAGTTTAATAATTTATGATTTAATGCTTACAAAAAATAAAAGATGAACATACATTTAATGCTTACACACCTTTTTCTTTGATGCTCTAAGCATGTCAAAATAATGTTGTGTTGTAGGATTAGAGCTCTCTCCCATTTTATTTAAATTAAAATAACTAGTAACATCATCTGCCATAGACTGCATAGCATTAAAAGTATCACCATCTTCTATGTGTACAAAAGAATCAAATTGACAAGCATTATATTCCATTAACTGAGGCATATATGTTTCTAATGATGATACCAATAATAATAACCCACCACAAATCCATTAGTTCTAATATGCACCTTAACTGTATCCTCGTCTAAATAATTACTATTCTAACACTTGCGATAATTACATGGACACTTGATCTTTTTGATGTCCATAAAATATGGATGTGTTTTTGCAAATGCCATAAACTTCTTAATTCCAGTTATAAATTGAAGCCTTATCCATCCATTTTTCAATCTAGCATACATCCATTGTCTATTTAAATTCATAGTTTATGCTTGCCTTCTATATGAACAATAATCAGGTTTAGTTACATAGCAAACCTAATTAATTAGTTTAAGTGATTTAATAATAATTTATATTTATAAGTTAAATAATATCTAAAATTGTATAAAAATAATGCTAACATCATCCTTATATATCCTTAAATAACTTTAAGGGTACGACCCTAACTCACTTGGAAAAGCACTATATATGTAACTACAAATGGAGACTTTTACCATACATATATAGAAATTTTGGCAACATCTCCCTATAGTTTTCCAATTGCATGATATCAAAAATATAATAGCCCATGTGATATGGTAATCCGTATAAGGTTATCGCATGGCTATGCATATTTTTTATATGCAATCAAAAAACATATATAGAGAGCACTAAATTCCTACACACATGATTCTATATGCATTCATTTGCAATTAACACATCCACAATATGCTGCTAAGCTATCCTTTGAGATAGTTCAGTGAAATCTCACTATCCAATAAGATCACTGAACAAGCATCCAAAAGTTAATTTAATCCTTTTAATTTTGGTTTTGAATTTTAAAAAAAAAATTTTGATTTTGGAAAATAATTATTTTAATATAAATAATGATTGTTATTAAAATTTGAACTGAGTTTTGATATTAATGAAACTTGCCAAACCTTAATAAGGTCTAGAAAGGATCATGCAAATTAAAAAAAACTTTCAAATTATCATCCTTAAATTACAAAGTCAATATTTACACACAATGCACTTCTAAAATATAACTAATATAAACCAATAAGCATCAACAAAATCTCATTAATTTGACTAAATTTATACAATTAATTAACAATCACTTAAAATTATTGTTGGGTTCCAGGTCACAAACATGCAGCGAAAAATAAAAATTTTGACCTTAAAAACCCCCACCAAGATCTAAGTAGTTCGAATTAAATCAATTTAATCGAGTCTAGAATCTTACCAAGACGTATTCAACGGCAAGATTGCAGGAAGGAAAAGAGGAAGTTCACTCCGGTGACACCCTACCTCGAACCTTTCATTATCTTCTGTCAGAATACAAATGTAACTAAAGAGCAACGTCCTCTACCGGTATCCACATGAATAGAACACCCCAAAATGATGCTGGTGTGTGAGCACCTTTCTCTCAATTTTCTCTCCACGTTTCTTTCCAAAGAATATGTGTTTTTATGAATAATAATATGTAGAGACTTTCTTCCCAATATATGATATATACCTATATATATATCCATATTAATTAGGGTTTGAAGAGTCCTACTCAAATACCAAAATACCTTTTTGGTTTATTATCATTATTTATATATATATATATATATATATTACCTTTTACATTTATTTATGGTAAGTATTACCATAAATATATTTTCACTAATTACACATAAGAGAGATAACTATCTAATTGGGCTGATAAGCCCAATATCTATTTTTGGGTCTGTTCTATGTGTGTGACATTGTAGGTTCACACAACGTGTGCAATGGGCCTCCAATCTCATTAGTAGCCCATAAGTTATAAGTGGCCTCTAGCAAGACATTATAACTATGAAGGTCAGTAATCCGACACAACCTAATTAACAATAATATTACAGTCCTTTTGTACACGATATCTTAGATTGAATATAAGGCATGGTTTATATCATCCTTAATAATTCAATTATTTCTCGATCTTAATTAGACTAAAATTGATAACCCCTTATCAATTGATTTCAAGCATGGCCGTGTATTTACATCCAGTCTAATTTATCAAGGGGCCCAATAGATATCCTCCTCATGATTAGTGAGGGAAAAATCCTTCTTGATCACTTATACTCCTCACATGATTTATTTTATATCCAATCACAATCTATTACATCATCCTATTAAAGATAACATTAGAATGTGTTAAAATATAAAACTCATCATATAGGACTCTATGATGATCTCAAGCCAGAGGACTACAATAATATCATTGCAATAAGAATAACTTATGACAATTATCCATGTAGTATTCTTATAGTAGGTCAATCCAATACATCCTATATGCCTATGACTTGACTTTGTATCTCGTATACATGATTAGTAAAACATGATCATCAGTCAATCTCATACTATTCTTCATTCATTATTCTCCCATAATAATGACCGACTAAGGATGATTTATAATTTAACTCATTTACCATCTAAGAGTTCTACTATCAAATCACATACTTGATGATCTTAAATGGAGTTAAACATTCATGGAATCCAATAGAGTCAATATGATAAAATGTCTCTTTATTATAATGATGCAAAATAGACAAAGTTATAATATGGCCATAATACAATTGGCCTAGGGCATATCACTAACATTTTTGTGCAAGATTGTATAAAATACCCCAAAATTTGTTTGTCTGGGAAAGTTTTTCACATGCCTTTTGATCTTTCTTCCATTTCCGTTCATGCTCCATTATTAAGTTTTTTGACATTCTAATTTGAAATTCTCTTGATACATTATTCTCACAATAATATGTTATTATTTTTTTTTTTGGGTTAATTAATAGGTATAGGTTGGGAAGTAAAAATTTATAAAACTGATTCTTATGCTTTTTTGTGCAAGATTGTATAATATACCCCAAAATTTGTTTATCTGCGAATGTTTTCACATGCCTTTTGATCTTTCTTCCATTTCCGTTCATGCTCCATTATTAAGTTTTTTGACATTATAATTTGAAATTCTCTTGATACACTATTCTCATAATATATTATTGAGTTTATTGACATTCTAATTTGAAACTTTCTTATTCCATTCTCATAATATATAATGCAATTTGTTTGCTTACAGAAGACTACAGTAAAAAGCAAGCTAGAAGGTAGAAATTTATGATTGTTAGTTTTGCTCAACTCCAAACTCAAAGTGATCAATATATTATAATAGCTCATCACTCAAAGGATCTTAGCTGTAACCATAGTCAACTTCAAGCTTTTACAACCAATGACAGGTTCATATATATCCTATCTGTGAATGCACATCAATGCCAAAGATACTCCACTTTTTAACACCATTCTTGTCCTTATAAATCATATGTGAAAGCACAACAATTGGGTACTAAAGTTGTATCTTAATAGTAAACTGAAATTTAATTATATAATATTTTGTCAAGTTTCTTAAGTTTATGATTTTCTTAGGTACAATAAATATACACCCTAGTCTACGACACATAATAACGATCCATCATTATTATGTGCTATAAATGTTAGTTATATGAAGTGATTTTATAGCATTGCATTTCCCTCGTTATTATTATATTCATGCTCCATTATTAAGTTGAGTTGAGTTTGAGGTAGAACTGATGTAGCATCATTATGTTGGACTGTTGGATTTGGTCTTTAGTTAAGTAGTTCTATTGATGAATGATATACTTGCAACTGAACAGAAAGCTCCTCATGGCTCCTCATGAGCTTCCTCCTATATTTGAAGGATTAGCTAAAGCAAAAGCTAGAACCACAAAATGATTCTAGAGCTACTTTTTCTCCAAAGGTAATTTCTCCATATCTTAGTAATTGTGTACTTTTAAAATGGAATCTGTAATGAATTCCTCTTAATATAAATGACTATAAAGCATAAGGCTTGTTTCATAGGTAATGTAACTCCGTTCTTAGATAAGATTGTATGAAACATATCCTGGAAAACTGCACCCTAGTAAAAAGTGCATTATTCAAAGTGGCGTCATTACTTTTTGGACATTTATTCTTCTAAGAAATTCCCTTTAGTTCAATATATCCTAATATTAGAGTGCAACACAAGGTTAGTTTTATAGAAAAAGGGCATTTAGAGATTATAATCTTTAATTTACTATATCCTCATTTTATAGCACAATACAAGGTTTGTTTTATAGAAAAAGGGAATTTAGAGACCTTGTCAAGCATATTCTGATGAACCAGTGACAACAACTTGACAAATAGTCTTAGCTTGTCAGATGTTCATTCTTTTTTTGCCTGGCTGCATTTTGAATATTGATACAAGAATTAGTTCTTTTAATTTTTGAATGTTCTATTTTCATTTTGAATTAGATACTGTGAATATCCTCTTTGGATACTTACAGGTGTTCATATAACTTGTGATGAAATACTGATATTTTGTTTATTATTGATTTCTTGAACTATGCTATTGTGCTGTAAATTACTAAAGAAAGTAGAATATATGTGCCCTCTTTTCTTTTTCTTTAATTTTATATTCTTATCATTTAATTTAGTAAGAGATCCATCCATGCTATTTTTGAAAAACTTGTGCTTGATTTACTGAGAGTAAAATAATTTGCAAAAGCCATTGCTTTACCTCAATGTTCTTTATTTTACTTTTAAGGAGTGGGGTTTGTCATTCTGAGTAAGGTAAAGTATAACACCCGTCATTTAGAAGCACTGTTTATACATACTAAATTCTTGACATGTGGAGTGGAGTTTTGAGTTGCATTTAAGTTTGACATATGCATATTATTTTCATGTTATATGGGAGTAGAATTATGGATTATATTTAAGTTGAGTATGTATTTTAGGTAGAGAGGGGCTTAAGTGTTAAGAAAGTTGGAAGTTATTTGTTATATGAAAAAGTTGTGGAATTATTGGGCAATTAGTTTAGTTTATTAAGGAGGTGTAGAGATATTTTGGATGATATTATATATTATTTTATTTAAAAATTGTTGACAATTATCTATTATATTATTTTATTATTATTATTAGTATTATTAAGATATTAGTGTATTATATAATTATTATGGAGAAAGAAGACTTTTAGGGAGGGGGCATATGGCTTATTTTAATTGGTGTAATTATTTGTGAGTATATTATTATTATTTATGTTAAAAGAGTGTAGAAAATTTTTATAGAGAAGAAGAGAAGAAGAGAGTGTTCTTCATTTGTTTGGGAGCTTTTGTCATTCTCTAATCATCTAACATCAAATTGGGGATCTTTAGAAGATCTATAAGCTTATAGGAACATTAATTGGTAAGCTTTGTATTTATTTTTAGTTAATTGAATTAGGGTTGGTTGTTGTGAAATTCAGACTCTATTTTGCATGATACCTCTGATTTGAGCAAGGTTTAATGCTCTGAAAACTTCAGAGTGTCCTTTACAATGTTTGTGTTTTAAGGTTTAGTTAATTTTGCTATTAAGATTGTTCAATCTGGCCTGACATTTTCTTGCTCAACCGGCCAACTCTGTTTTCATGTTTTGCCTGGATTTGATCAAAAATCCACAATTAATTTCACACATATCGTAATTAAATGATTCCAATTGGAATTTTTTATAAACATATATACCTAGCTGTGGTAGCAATTTGGGGTTATTGGACTTGTGTGTATATGTTTAAGTCTAGTTTAACCTTGAGCTATTTATGTACTTTGATAAGGTTAAGGTGGAATTAAATGTATGCTTGCTGAATTGGTATATGTAATTGTGTAGGGATTGACAAAGGGAAGGGAAGCACTCATCATTGAAGGAAAGACTCTTTTTGGAGTTGAGGCAATTGGAGGTAAGTACTGTGAATACATGTTGTATACATATGCTATTTTTTTGTGTATTACTTTGTACTCCTTTAATGGAATTGAATGTGTATATGGATTAGTGAATGTGATGTGTGATGAGTGTGAAAAACACTTGTTTTAAGCACTCTACTTTATTGCATCTTAGACTTAGTAGTTGCATTGTTAGTTAGTTTTTAGTTAATTTAGTTATTTTTATTATTTTGTCTTAATTATTAGCATTTATTTGTTTTTAGATAATTTCTATTGAGTTTTTGTTTTGTAGGATACATTTGGATGAAGATAGGATCAATCCTTGAAGTTTGGATAAGCTAAAGACTCAAGATAAAGACTTATCTACGTTGGGGATGAGCTTGGCCGTGCTCCATTGAAGCATGGCCATGTCTGAGAGCAAGTTGTGCCTAATCTACAGGTGGCACGGCCAAGCCAAAATCGGGCTTGGCCGTGCACTACACAAAAGGAAGAAAGGAAGGGCTTTAGGCACGGCCAAGCCATTTCCTTGCATGGTCGTGCCTGACTGATGTGGCATCCAACAAAAAGATATCTTTGAGCTGAAGACTTGATAGAGTTGAGCTTCTATTGGGAGTTTGATATGAGATAAAGCTTAAGTAGTGTTAGGAGGCTGAGCTTATTAGGGTTTTGAGCCTATAAATAGAACATTATGTCTTTCATTAAGGGGGGATCATCTTTGTAACTCCAAGTTGTTATTCTACCATTTTCGTTCTTGTTTTTAGTTAGTTTATTTCTTTCAATTCAGAACACATTTTGCTTAAGTTTTATTCAAGATTAGTGTTAGAGTTGATACTTGGCTTGAAGT
>CATIWO010198534.1:0-11786 GCA_949673435.1 Macaranga tanarius
AAATTACTAAAGGGGATAGAATAAGTCGTAGGGATACTATGATTAGTGGGCTAATTGATAGTCACTCATATTTGTTGATGCACAAGTTCATAGCACACACCATTTATGGTAGAATGAAGGTACAAAGGTAATGCCTGATGAACTATTCTTGATGTGGTGCATGGCTACTAACCGTAGGGTAAATAGTGCATATCTTGTGTTTCGTTCTATGTGGCATGTTGTGCAAGGACAAAAAATACTAATGTCTATGGGGTATATTATTATGGGGTTGGCCATACACTTTGTACTAAGGAAGCTTACTATTCTTGCACCATTGGATCGACAAGTTTTTTATGAGGATTTTCTAGTCAGAGCTGAGATTATCACAGACTTTGGAAGGCTAGAAGATACCGACAGTAGACGATGCTACTAATTATGTCAAACCGCCTTGAGACATGGAGATGTTCCTCTACCTAAGGTGGTAGAGAATTATGATGACGTTAGTGAAAAGGAGGAAGATGATGTCAAACCTCAAGTAGCTCGTGACAATGCGAGGGTGAATAAGAAGGATGGTAAGGCCAAAGCAAAGAAAAAGAATAGAGCACCAAAAAGAAAGAGATTTGAGAACAGCATTGAAGAAGTCGAGAAGAAGATAGAGGATGTGGTGAATCAAACTGAAAAAAGGCTTGGTAATATGATGATGAATGTGATCACTAAGTTTGAAGTTTATGAGACCCTAAGAGATGTAAGGATGGAAAATTTGATACTTTAAGTAAATGAGCTGAATCAATTGATTTCTTAAAGCAAAGGAACTAAGGCATCAACAGAGCCATCTGTTGAGATCATTGTTCCCAAGACTTCATCGTCAAATGCATCTGACTAGGGGAGTTTACTTTTCCCCTTTATTTTTCTGTTTTGTTTTTATCTTGTGTGTTGCATCTTTGTGTGTTGTTGCACGAATAAAAGACCTTTCACTTGAGTTTTTGAGCCTATTTGTGCTAAGAGTTAGTATCATTAGGTGTATTCTTCTTAAGTAAGTGTGTTAAACTCCTTTTAATGCTTAGTTTAGATTGTTAAGTTGGAGGAATAACTTGTGATTAAGAATTTTTAAATTTTAATGAACTTAATGCTTACTCCATCATTGAGTGATTAAAATAGTGTGCTTGATAGTTAAGAAAAATGTTGTAGGAATTTAAATATAGTTCATACATACATTAGCACTTTATCTAAAATAAATAAAGAAAGTAAATAAGTTTCTTAAGCGAGACGGAGCGTAAAACGCACTCGTACATTACTTCAATACTCTCTAAAGGGAATGAGTATCCAAAGGACTTTGTTAAGGTATCCACATTGAGTAATATGGAAAGGTGAGGGATACTACAATAGAGAAATTGTAAGGAATAAATTGTTGTACCTTTTAAGTTAATGAAAAAACTATTTGAATGTTAATGTTTCATGCCTACTTTTATTTTCTTGATTATTAATCATACTGTTTCATGAATTTAAAGAGGGAGTTTGTTCTTCACCTGGTAATTATTATGTTCTTGGTTATGAGTTATTGCTTTAATTTTCAGTTTTTAAACCTTATATTAAAGGGAGAGTAGGATGGTTCCTCAAGTTAAGAATTACTCATGATGTTAGTTCTTTGTATGAATAGGTTGTTCTCTTATTTTTGCTTGAGGACAAGCAAAGGCTCAAGTGTGGGGATATTTGATGAGTGTGAAATAAGCATGTGTTTAGCACTGTATTTTATTGCATATTTAGTTTAGAATTGCATTATTTAGTTAGTTTTGTTATTTTACTTTAATTTAAGTGTTTTTGTGTTAAATAGGTAATTTTTTTATTAGTTTATGGTTGTAGGGTGCATTTGAGAAGAGGTGAAGATAGGGCTTAAAGATAAGGATAAGATTGAAGCTTAAAGTTGGAAATCATTTTCACAACAGTGCACATGGCCATGCGCACACCTATATGCCAGTGTGCATGCCCATGTGCTTGCCCATGCCTGAATTGAAGAGGATCCAGTCACAGAGCACATGCCCATGCGCACGCTTATGTGTCTACACACGCCTAAGGGCACGGCCATGCCTGATTTGGAGGTTTTAGAGTTATTTTGATGCATAAGCGTGTCCAAATGTTGCGTACTCATGCATAATGATATGGTAGCCATTTAAAAGTAGATTTTCAGCTGAAGTTTGTTTAGATAAGAGCTCATCTTTTAGGCTTATGATTAGATAGAGTTAGATGACCTTTTCTCACTATGAGACTTGGTCCTTTAAATAGAACCTTATGTTTTTCATTTGAAGGAGAGATTCTCCTTAGTTTAGTTCTAGTTTTAGTTTTCTTATTCTTTGTTCTTCAGAATATATTTTATTTTATTTTGCTTAGTAGAGGAGATACTTGGCTTGAAGTTAGAAGAGCAAGACTTCCTTACATCATTTGGAAGGGGATTTTTCTTGTATCTTACTTTTATTTAATTATGTTCAGAATGATTTCCATTTTTTCTTTGTTTTCTTTTAGTTTCAACATGAGTAGCTAAATCCTTTTTAGGGTTCTTATTCTGAATTGACCATATGCTTATTGTGATTTATACTAGGTCAGTAGATCTATTTCATTGGTTGTTGTTGCGCTTAATGTCATTTTAGGACTGATCAACCTAAAATTGAATTGACATTATAGGCTTAATCGAGAGATAGGTTCTGTAGGAAATGGCAATGACCTATTGATTACTTAGTTAGTTGAGAGACAATTAAGTGAATTAATATTGATTAAAGGTTGTGTTTAAAATTGGAATTAAAAGGCATTAGGTTGGTGAGAGTCGGTGAACTTAGTGTTGATTAATCTCTAATTAATTATAGGTTTATCTGAGAGGAAAATATATAGTTTCTAAGATTCCTTCAAAATGAATTAGAACTAGTGTAGACCTAATTGTGTACTCAATTCCTTGAGATGGTCCAATTGAGAATAAGAACCCTAGCTTTTAATATTTATTATCAAATTTTACTTTTGTTGTTTGGTTTTAGTTTTTAAAAGAAATTTGAACTCTATTTCGTTGTTTAAACAATCAAACATAGTTAGTATTGCAGTATTCAAAACTCCAATCTCTGTGGGATGATATCTTTATTTACTGCTTGATATGATTCTGTACGCTTGCAGATTAGTACACATCAATGAATGATAACTTGGAGGATATTCCCAAAAAGATGATGATAGTAGTGACAGTAATGATGAAAGCAACATGTCATCAAGTCATTAACCCATTATAAAGTGACAAAGACTCTTGAAAGTGACTTCAAAAATCTAAGTCAAGCAGGAGAAGACAATTATAATATATTATCTTTATATTTGTATAATTAATGTCTAAAAGTCTTTATAAAAGACTTCTAAGTTAAATAGTCTAGTATAAGTCTTTGTCATGGTAGTAAAAGTCTAAGTTAGGTAGAAAAAGTCTTATAACGGTAGTTAAAGTCTTCAATCTCATTAATGATGGAAAGACTCCTTCTTATATGTATCTTTATCTTCCTCTTCTATATAAAGGAGGATTCTTCGGTTGTAAAAGGGCAGATAACCCCTTATAGACACTGCCTTCATAAATTAAAAAAATATGTGTTTCTAAACATCTCTTCTTCTCTGAAAGGCTTTCCTCTATAATATCATAATAATCATGTCTCTACAATAATCATCAGAGAGTATGCTCTATGCTTGCCTCTTCCGAGGATCCTGCACATCAGAAATCTTATGATAAGAAAATGATCCTATTTAACCAACTTCATTAAGATTATATATATGAGCATACCCCTCTATGGTAACTCACAGGGTTCATAATCATAAGAGGGACATGCAGTGGCTGGAAAGCAAAAAAGAGGAGTTCGGTCTGTCTAGTCCATAAGTTGCTTATGAGCTTAGGAAGTTAACATAGAAAATTTATCATAATCATCTATAAACTAGCGATGTGCTTATATGCCTGCTCTTGGTGGAGCTCTAGAAAAATGGCCTAGGGTCATGAGCAACTTATAGACTAACCAGGCCGTACTCCTCTTCCAAATACTTTTTGGAGCAGAAAATAACACAGTTAATCTGTCCTATGAAAATGATTTGATGAACGTCAGATTCCAATAAAGGCTAGACCAATCCAAATGAATGAAGCCCTAGAAAAACATTATATGGAAGAAATTCAGGATCTAGAGTCTAAGGGTCTATTTTCCAAATTTAGGTCTCCTTGGTCTTGTACAGTTTTCTATGTCAACAAGAATAGTGAGAAAAAAAGAGGTACTCCTAGGCTAGTGATCAATTACAAACATTTAAACAAGGTTTTGAAATGGATCCGATATCCTATTCCAAACAAAAAATATTTGCTTCAAAAACTGCATTCTGCTTTGATTTTTTTCAAATTTGATATGAAATCTGGTTTTTGGCAAATTTAAATTCATCCAAAAGATAGGTATAAGACTACATTCATAGTTCCTTTTGGACAATATAAATGGAATGTTATGCCTTTCGATTTAAAAAATGTTCCTTTAGAATTTTAAAGAATTATAAATGACATTTTTAATCCATTTTCCAAATTCTGTATTGTTTACATTGATAATATTTTAATTTTTTCAAACTCAATTGGACAATATTTTAAATATCTACATACATTTTTTCAGGTTACAAAGAAAAATGGTAACCTGAAAAAAGATTTAGTAGTTTCCAAATGAAAAACTTCACTTTTCCAAACTCGAGTTCGTTTTCTGGGACATTACATTACCCATGGAACCATAACTCCAATAGAAAGGTCTCTTGCATTTGCATATAAATTTTCAGATAAAACCCAATTGCGGAGATTTTTAGAAAGTCTAAACTATGTTTTAGATTTTTATCCAAATATATATTGTTTAGCAAAACCACTGCATGATAGATTGAAAAAGAATCCAATTGCATGGTCTTATTATCATACAGATATTGTTAGACAAATTAAAAAATAAGTTTTAGAAATTTCATGTCTGCATATAGCTTATCCATTAGCTCTTAAGATAGTGGAGACAGATGCATCAGAATTAGGATATGGGGATATTCTAAAATAGGTCCAAAATAATAAAGAATGCATAGTCCAGTTTACATCTATACACTGGAATGATTGTCAAAAGAATTATTCTACTATCAAAAAGGAAATTCTTTTAATCATTTTATGTATTACTAAATTTCAAAGTGATCTTTTGAACTAAAAATTTTTTTTAAGAATTGATTGCAAGTCTACAAAAGAAGTTTTACAAAAAGATATTCAAAATATTACTTCCAAATAAATTTTTGCCCAATGGCAAGCCATCCTTTCTATATTTGATTTTGATATTGAATAAATAAAAAGAGATACAAACTCAAACCCTAATTTTTTAATTTGATATTGAATATATAAAAGAAGATACAAACTCAATCCCTAATTTTCTAACTTGGGAATTTCTTTAAACAAGTCCTGATGCCCAGAAAGAAAAATAAGAGCAATGCCCCTGTAAATGATCCAAACCTTGATAAGGATAAAATCTGAACCCAAACACAAGCCTAAAAACTTTCTAAACCTTCTTCAGCCCAACCAGTAAAATTCTGGATGGACATTGTCTAAGAAGAAGAAGATGTTGAGGTCCAAAAATAGGTCCAAATCTAAAAATGGGTTGAACAGCTCACCCAATCTCCAGAGCTCATTAAGGCTCTCTAAGATTTGTCACAAGCCTCTCAAGCTTCGGCCCAAACCTCTTCCTCTTCTCAATCTTCAACCAAAAAAGGAAAATGAAAAGAAAAAAAATTATTTCAAAAAATCCGGAGATGGAGATATATGTACAAAACCCATCTCAAATGATTTCCAAACTAGTTTCTTCTCAAATTATTTTTTTTAAAAAAAACAAGTTTTGAAACTAAGCTCAAACTATTTAGAAAAATTAAAATTTCAAAATATTCTGACTATGGAGGAAAGATTTTATGACAAAAAACCCTCCAAGGCAGTTTCCAAACTTTTTTCAAAAGGTTGGTATTACAAACCGTGGAATATTTCAAAACCATAAAATTTTTACTAAGTTATTTTGAAAACGACTGGCTCTACCAGATTTAAACATTTCAAAAAGGATGAAAAATATCTCAATCCTTCTTATTCAACCTGTACCATTCAGAAAATTATTCACCCAACTGAATGGGGCACTGATTTGAATAGGTTAAAACCTTTTCCTCTAGACTTACATACTAGAATAACCTATTGTCAGTTTTTCAACTACTAGGATTATCAACAAGTCTGGTTCAATTCTTTCTTTATTCAAAACGATGGATATAGCCACTCTTGGTTATTATACTTTGATAAAGAATTCCAAACTTCCAAACTTCCTTTTTGGTTCATTCGATGGTGGACTTACTTTAGAAATATTCCTGAAACCCTTATTCCTGAAGTCAAACCTTATTATGACCTTTTCAAATAAAATTATAAACCTTCAGACCATGAAAAATGGTTTAATCCCTTTCTTATTTTCTATTCCAAATTCTTTTTGCCCTAGGTATGTATATGGTATTTTCACTATAACATGACACGGGATGGATAAACTATTTTTACTAGAAAATTCAAAATCAAATGGTGAGACTCTTTTACATATAAAGAGAAGATCACTCTTCAAAAGATCAACAACTGGCTAGTTAAGAATAATCTGCTTCTGTGTCCAAAAGAAACAATGACTTTTTTGGCACATAAGTCATTTATCATGCCAAAGCCGGCTGGTGCTCAAATAGAAGAAGACTTCTTCCAGATGATCAAATAACTCATGGAAACTACGTCTTCTTCATCCAAATTGGGATCATCTAAACTAGACTCATCTTCAAACTCAAGCTCTTCTGAACCCATAATAGACTCAGGATATGAAAATGAAGATGACTATTTTAACATCTTCCCGCCTATCAAAAATTTCAAACCATAAAATACTTTATTCTTATAGCAAAAATAAATTGTAAAAGGTGTTCTGCTACCTGCCAAAAGTAGAAGTAAAAAAAAAGTAAAATAATTATAGGCTGAAAATTATTTTGTCTGCCATTCTCAGCAGCTGAAGGAATATAAATGGTCCAACTCTAACTACTCCTTGTTTGCCAATTATCAAAAAAGACAAAAGAAGCATGGATCACCACTTCTGAAAACTGCTTAACTACCTGTTTGCCATTCAAAAAAGCAGCCTCAAACTTTCAACTCTAGCTTATGAATCTACATGAACTCCAATTATAGCTTCAGCTTCAAGCTCCTCTATATAAGGATCTTCCCAGAATCCCAAAGGCCGAAGTTAGAATTTTACAAAACTAAATTTCATAGTTCTTCCAAACTTGTAAAATGAGTGTTGAGAGAAAATCTTTGAACACTTGTATCCAAACAATAGACCAAAATTTGTATCTCTTATTTTCAATTATAAAAGGTATAAAAATTTTGGTTTCAAACATCATTTATTTTCTGCTTTAATTAAGTAACAGAATGTATGCTCTGTGCTTACCCTCTTCAAAGATCTTGCACATCAGAAATTCTGTGAAATTTGTACTGTTTGTGCTTATTTCTGTGTTGTATCTTTAGTACGGTTAGAGTATCCTTCGGGATCGTGGCAAGAGCGTGAGGCCGTGCACTGTGCTGTGCTCATACTGCATCATCTGCATTCTTATCTTCTCTTCTTCATTTTTTTTGTCTACCCTCTTATGGTCCTAGGAATTATATATATAATCTAACATTTTTAATTTCATTTGTATAGATATACACATATATATTAAAGAATAACTTTCAAAATAAAATTTTGAAAGTGTTATAGAAAAAAATAAAACTTTGAGAAGTATCAAAGTTAATCATGTAAAATTTAAGGGTGAAGCCATGTATCTGACAAAAAATTAAAAAGCTTCCTAGAACTAAAAAAATAGTTAAATGCTTGCTACGGTACAAACATTTATAGCTATACAAATGGAATTAGAATTGTTAAATTAATTTTTGGTTTTGTTCAACCATTAATTATTCTTGTGTGTGTGTGTGTGTCTATATATATATATGTATGTATGTATGTATCAATGGCGATAATTAAATAATAATTAATCTGGTGGTTCTAATTCCATTTGTATAGATACAAATATTTGTGCCAAAGAAGAACTCGTTAATAATTTGTAAATAAAGTTCTTAAAATTGAAATTTATTTAAAATTATAAAATTAATTAATTTATTAAGGTTGTTAAAGTTAATAACACTAATTTTCAAGTCAAATCATAAGTTTGAAAAATTTGACAAGTAATGATATTTAATCACATAATTTAGTACATTAATTCCACCTATGATTTGATTTAGTATTTAGTCACTTTACATAGTGTTTAGTTCAATTTCACTAAAAAAAATTATTTTATTTCTAACTGAATTTTAATTAAAATTCAATTACAAATGATTTTTTTTAATGTAATGTATTTGGTATAAGTAAATATTTATGAAATTTATTATGAAAGAATTCTATAATTTGCTATATTATGTTTGCCATAAATTTAAAATTCAAAATGATATTGAATGATATAAATATTTTAGAAAATAAACATAATAAAGGGAGTGTTTTAGTTTTATAAAAAAAATATAGACTTAAATCATGAATTTCATTTAAAAATTCTAATTATTTTGCAAGAATTTAATTTAGTTATAAGCAAATCTACAAATTTTTTAAAAAATAAAATTGCATATAAATTTCATAAATTTTTTATTTAAATTAAACATATTAAATTTAAATTTACAAACAAATTTTATAAAATTTATTTATTTCAAACACACTTCTATAAAGCAAAAGTGATTAAAGGGAAAGTGTTTACTGTCGCTCAATACATTAACATTTCTTTACAATGTCCACAAAAACTTTTTCTTTAATTTCTAGGAAAAATTAAAGTAAATTGGACAGGAATGCTTTGATTGTCAAAATCATATAAGTGGTTTGGCCGAGTGGTCATGCTTCTTAAAAGCATGTTGAGGGGGCAGGTTTAAGTCCCTCCTCCCCCACTTTAAATGGTACAAGTCTCTCCTCCCCCACTTTAAATGGTAAAATTCTTTTCCGTGTGGGGTAAACACCGAATAGCCAGATAGAATGGCGGGGTTTGATCCCCTCCCCTCCTCTCCTCCCCCCTCCTCTGACGCTCTCTCAAGAACTCTCAGGATTTTAAATGACCCAAAAAAAAAAAATTAGTTCAGATTTTAGATCTGTAAAAAACTAACAAAATTAAAGATGAAATCTTTATGTATATTAAATTATGAGCCCTAAAATCATTAAGTCTGAATTTTGACAAGTGTCCCTCCTTATTATTAGTATTTACCTCTAAATGCTTATATGTTAAATTTTAAAAAATTCATAGTATTTTTTAAAAAATATAATAAAATTCTTTTTTTTTTACTCATACATTACAAATCATATTCTATTTCGATCTATCTTTACAAACCTACCACAATAAAAATTCTATTATATTCTATTACTATCTACCTTTACAAACCCTTATATATATATATATATATATATACTAGTTTTACACCACGTGCTTTGCACGTGATTATTAAATGATAAACTCGTTTTAATTTATTAATTTTTTTAGTTTATTATTTTGTTGCATGTTTATTTATTATTATTAAGTATAATAACTCTCATTATATAGCTTCTACACAATACATCCGAATTTGGCATAATTTAACATAGAAAATACAATTGTGTCTAAAATTACAGAATTAATTTAAACTCCAATTATGCCTAAGATTACACAATTAATTTAAATGTTGAGGTTGGCTTGGAGATTTAAATAATTTAAATTAATAATAATAAATAATTTAAATTAATAACTGAATATAAGAATTATATTCAAAATCTTAAAAACAAATGTATTAAATTAATATATATTAAATATAATAATAAAACTAAATAAAATATATATATTATATTAAAAAGTATTTGCTTTTCCCTTGGTGAAAAGATATTGCCACCTTCTCTTATTCTAAATATATATTGGTTCAACAATCTGTTACTTTTATTTACGGATGGAGAGTTCCTGAGGTATTGTATTCTAATATTTTATCATTTTTTACTCATTTTACTATTCCACAAAATATCAAAAAATATAAATTAATAAATTATTAATTATTTCAAATATATTAAACTTTAGGATAAACTTTAGTGGTGCATTTTGCACAAGAATCATACCAACCAGAAAATTTATTTTCAATTCTTGATATTTTTGCTTTGAAGCAACATTCAAGACCCTAATAAAAGAAAACGTTTATTATAAAGAAAAATCAGTTAATATTGCTAAACAAATAATTTAAAATATCACTTATATCGAACAACTTTTCCATTGCTTGTTTTAAACTCACTTGTGGTGTTTCTCTCTTTATATATATATATATATATATATATATATATATATATTTGATAGCAAATATGAATCACTTTTCTCTAACATATTTGAATTATAATTGCAAAAAAATAAATAAATTAACTAATGCAATGCAAAAAAAAGAGTACGTCATCCATTGACAAAAAGTTCTTTTGTATATATATATATATATATAATGCAAATTTAAAATTAAAAAATAAAATTACCTTTATAAATAGAACTATGAACATATGATAATGCAACAATTAGTTTCTCCTCATTATTTCTAACCAATTCTTAAATAAGTTCTTCTTCGTTTTGAGCTAAATCATCCCACAACATTAATTATAATTTTTGTAACGTATTTTTATACATGTAATTAAATTTAATTAACTGAAAAAATGAAAAAAAAAATAAAATAATCATTTATACTTTTTTAAAAAGAGATGTTTGCTAATATATATAAAATCAAATTTCAAACATTAATGAAGTTCGTAGCTCTTAACAAATCAACAATATTACCATCTAATAAAAAATTCTAATTTAAGTAGGAAATTAAGGTCAACTTAATCCTAATTTATATAAAAAATCCTAATTTGAATTTAAAAAACCCAATTCTATTGAGGATTACATAATTTATTGAAGTACAATCACCTAAATACAAAATTCTTAATATAATTAAAAAATAAAGAATTTGAAAAAATAACATGTCATTAACGATAGTAGCACTTCTTCGTCAACCACCATTATTTATTTTGAAAATTAGGTTAATATGAACAGCAACGCCTAAAAAATCTTTTCACAAAAATATACGACATCAATAAAATAATTTGATAACCAATATAGAATATTACAATTATACTAACATGATTAAATAATATCAACGTACCAAACAATTCTTTTTTGTTCTTTTCTATTTCTTTGGATCTTTTCATAACACTTTTTTTAGCATCATTAAAAGAGTTAAAATTATATAATAAAATATGTGAGAGATATCTTTATTTGGTGCTCCATAACAATTGTATTTAAATTAAAATTAAGTTCAAATTTACTATGAATATTAAGAAAAGAGGGATTAATATTTTTAACTAAACCATTATGAATCGTATAAGTTTTTCCTATTTCGAAAGAATCTTCAAACTTTTCAAATGAATTTCTCCATATCAAAGCAGTAATTTTGATCCCCTAAAAAATACATATGTAATTATATTAGTTAAGCTCTCAAATTTAAACATACAAACCACAAAAAAAATTACCTTAACATCAACTAAAATTAATTTTTTAATTGATGATTTTGTGAGATATTAACTAATTAAAAACATTCGAATGAGCATGACTTTATTAGTAAATTGCTTTTGTCCATCTTTAAGTGATTCAATTGTAGAAATCTCACTATTGTTATTAAGGCACATGCTGCTCAAATAGTTAAATAATATTTGATGTAGAAAAAATAA
>CATIWO010198584.1:0-22400 GCA_949673435.1 Macaranga tanarius
TAAATTGAGATTTATTTGAATATAAATAAAATATTTTGAAGATCATTGGTTCTTATTGTTGAAACTATTGGAGGTTGGATTTAAAAGATTTTCTTATGTTATCGTTTTTAAAATAATGCTTTTTATCCACTCACTGGGTAATTTCCTTTTGAAATTACTCATACTCGTTTTGTTTTTAAATTTTCAGTATAAGTGTTTGATATCTGCTGAGTCAGCAATGAGAGATGGCAGTACCGCGGACCACGACAGTAAACTAAGAAGATTGATAAGATGAAGATCTCATTAGAGATAATTATATAATGTAAATAGTGATATGTACATAGAGATGTAAACACTTAAGATACTTTTAAAGATAAGTAATTATTGTAATATTGTTGATAAGGGATTCTTTAATATCATTAAGTCTATAATCATGTTATTAATGGAGTAATTAGTAGTGAGGGTGTTACAACAAAAGTTCACATCCCATTTTCCAATTCAAAGTGGTGAAATAGGAGAATTGAAAAATGGGATGTGTGAAATACCTTATATTATATATACTAAATATAAAAATTATATATTTGTGTTTTTCTGAATTAGTTATAATACTAATATAAGTTATAAACTTAAATAAAGTTTATTTTCATTTTCCAAAATAAATAAATAAAATAAAGAATTTATTTGGGACACATTTACTAAAAAATTCCTCAATAACCTAACATAAAAATTTTGTAATTTATTGAATTTTTTATTTTTTCAAATCCTTATTTCTTTTTTAAAATAAAAAATATTTGTGACAAAATGAACTAATTTTAAGAAAAAAAAAACTTTTTCACGATAAATAATAAATATCAAATAGACTTTCATTAACATTCGATAATGCACAATATTTGAATTTTAAAATGAATAAAATTAGAAAAACAATAAATAAATAGTTAATTTTTTATTGTATTCAAAAAATTTGATCATAGGAAATAATTATTTATATATACTTTTCACTATTTTTGTACAATTATTTCTATAATATACTTCAATTTTCATTTAATAATTTTTTTATTTAATATATATATATATATATATATTTATGTCCATAATTTTTTTCATATATCAAATATTATTTTATAGTAGATGCCATTGAATTATCATATTAAAATAAAAGAAAAACTTACCCAACTAAATATTGTATTTCTCAACAAGAAAAAAAAAAACAATGCGCCATAACAATAGAAAATAAAAAATAACATGTGTTCTTTATAAAAAATTTTAATGTACACTTAAGTTTATTTGTAATGTTTATATATATATATATATATATATATATATATATATATATAAAAAGAGGTTTATACACAACAACCACATAATTTCTCTTTTCTCTTATTTTTATAGAGTACAACAATGGTATGTTCAACTAGAACTCCAATAAAAATGCATACTTTTGCACAACATGCTCATATGACTAAATTAATGAATGAGTTAGCAAATATGAAGATTTTGGGTACTTACAATTTTAATGTTTATGTAATTTGTGTCAACAGTCAATTATAAAAAAAATTATTTTTAGTGGAACTATATTGAGTGAGGAAGCTAAGTGTGTTGCTTTACGAGGAACTTTATAATCATAACAGGTGTTTATTTTTTATGCAATCCAGTTTCATAATTCTTAAACGAATTATGCCAAAATTGTTATGATTTTTCTTCAAGTATGAAAATGTATCATATTCTTAGGGAAGATCGAGATAAAATAAAGAAATTTTACTCCAACTATATATGATATTTCAATTCTTGACATTTTTATATTTTAAAATATGTAACAAAATATCTTATATAATATATGTAATGAATAAATATCATTTTACATTCTAATATATTTTTTATGCAATTTGAATAATATCAATATATATTTTATGTTGTTATTATTTTTACGTAAAATGTATATAATTAGAAACAAAATTTTAATATATTAAATGTTATTTTAATGATAGTAAAAAATAATTAGTTTATTCTTAAAAAATTATGTATGATATTTTATAAATAAATTTGAACGTACAAATGATAAATAATTTTTATTTTTATTTTTGATATTTAAAAAATTAAATTGACAATATTTTAAAAATAATTCAGATAATTTATAACATTAATATAATTATATTACAAATATATGATATAAATATATATATTAATAAATACAAAAAATTACTAAATAAAAAAATATTATGCAAGTAATATTAAAAAATAATTACAAAAATATGTACAAATAACTTTTTTGCCAAAATTTTTAAATACACAGAAAAAAAAACTACATATTTATTTTTATAATTTCCGTCAATATGAAATTAAAATACCCCAACATCGTGTCGTTATCCTAATTGTCTAAATATATGCTGAATAAAAAATGTTGAACAGTACATGTATCATTGTGTGCAATTGTGCATATGACTCGCAACATATCTTTTTGAAAAAAATCCACTCCGACCATATATACTCTCAGTGTTTTATCCTTATATTTTTATTTTGAATTCGTTATCCTAACAGACTCCTTTGCTCGATCGGGAGTCTGGCCCCATCTTCTATCCTTGTCTAGTGCCTTGCTCTGTGGCTCCTTACAGCTCCAGCAGCTTGCTGTACTAACTTGTTTGGAAGGATGGAGATAACACAATTAAAAATATTTAATTTAGGGTCTATGTAGCTAAACTGTTACTGATAGCTGTTGTTGGTAGCTGATAGCTAAATAATACTAAGTGTTTGGTAAAATTATAATAGCGGTTCTTGAAAGGAAAAGAGGGAGGAATAATAAATCACAAAAAGATATAGATTACTGACCATTTTTTCCTGCAGTGAAAACCGTAGTAAATATGTTGATCAGAACCTTGACTAATAGAGCAAATACTATTGTCTTTACAATCTAAATATCACTAGGATGAACAAGAATAGGTGAAAATACACAGAGTATTTTTGGTGTAGAGAGAGAGGAAAAAAATTTACAGAGTAATTTTGTTGGGTGTTTTGTGTTATGTTACGTTGGTTGTTCTATGTACTAAAAATAAAACTCATACTCAATAAAAGAGTAGAAGGAAGACTTCTATTAGGAGTCTCTTACTCCCAATTCAAAACTTAAACAGATTAAGTCATGGGTGTATATTATCTAACATCTCCCACTCGTACATGATTGAACATATTCAGTTTTCATCCCATTCATAGCGTCTCGATAGCAGATTTTATATCTTGACATATTCCTTATCCCATATTACTTCTTTACATTCACTGCTACCTCTTGATCTCTTAGCAATATTCTATATCCACTATTATGTATGCACCACTTATGGCACTCATAATAGGCTAGTCGGTGAACAATAGAAACATTGAATGTAGTCTATCAGTAATCTTTCCCTCATACACTATTCCTATCATATGGTTTAACTCGCTTATCCAGTCAATTGCTCTAGGCCGTATCTCACATGACCTTTCAGAGATTCTTCTAAAACAACCACATCAAACCATACTTTATAAATATTCCCCAGGTCCTAAAGGTAGGATTCTAAAAACTATAAGTTTATGGAACGGGTCTCACACTAGGGAAGGTTGAGATTATTTGATTATTTTTATAACTTTCCATCCCCGGTCGGCTTTCGCACGCATTGTATGAATCATGCGTTATGGTGTTGATTCTTTTCTTAAAAAGAGCACATGTTTCAAAATGATTATAATCATATAGTTAACACCATACAGAAGCTACACATTTAGGTCTATCTCAATACCAAACCTTAATACTTAATTGAGGTCGCTTTTGGCGATTAAGATAGAATAAAGAAGAATTTCCTTTAATTCTCCTTTTTAAAGATTACATAAATCTACTTACAAATCATGTAATGAAATGTAAGATTTTATCTTGCACTTAAATTAGAACTCATCTAATACTTAAGCAAGACGACATATGTATATTAAATGGACTCTCGTAACTCCCTTATCTGTTTAAAATATTGTCTCATCCTAATCTTTGTTAAATACATTTAACAAAATTAGTGTAGACACCCATGTGAATGGGTTACTTCTCTGTCCAACATGCTTAAATGTCACATACATTTAATACTAACACATTATGTATTGTCAAATGAACATCTACATATTTATTGCAAATAAACATATAACAAATCATGTTCAAATTACATGATAAGCAAAGTACAATCTAAAATCTACGCAAACCAAAACATTTAATATGCCTCTCAAACACATCTCTAGTGACAGTTTTTGTTAACGGATCTGCTATCATGTCATGTGTAGAAATATACTTTAAGTTCACCTTTCCTCGTGCAACCATATCCTTAACATAATGATACTTGATGTTGATATGCTTAGTCTTACTATGGATATTAGGATCCTTAGTATAAGCTATTGACGATTGACTATCACTTATGATTGTCACAGGTTCTTCAGAGAAAGTTACTTTAAGATGATCTACTCATGATTGGCAACACATGTTTATTTCTTGTTACTCCAGGAGATGGCAGAATTGCCTAACAAGAAAACAAAACCAGATGTAGATTTCCTCTCATCTACGTCTCCAACCCAATCAGCATCTGTATATCCTCTCAGTTGCAGATCCTTTCCTTGATAACACAGCGAGTAGTCCACAGTACCTTCAATGTATCTCAAAATCCTCTTAACTGCCTTCCAATGTGCTTCTCTTGGGTTGGATTAATATCTACTTACTATCCCAACAACATAGCAAATATCAGGTCTTGTACACAACATAGCATACATAAGACTTCCAACGACGCTTGCATAGGGAACGTTCTTCATACGCTCAACCTCTTGTTATGTTTGGGGACACATTCTCTTACTAAGGGTATCTCCTTTAGCTATAGGGTTACTTATGGGTTTGCAATTTTTCATATTAAACCTTTCAAGGACTTTATTGATATATGTCTCTTGAGAAAGAGACAACAACCATCTCGAACGGTTTCTTGAAATCTTAACTCCAAGAATATACACTGCATCACCTATATCTTTCATCTTAAAAATGGACGACAACCAACTTTTAATGTCCTTTAGGTATTCGACATTATTTCCAACTATAAGTATGTCATCAACATATAATGTCATAATGACAAATTTACTTCCAGAGCTTTTAGAATAGACACAGTGATCTTCGTCTATCATAACAAAGTTATTTGAAATAACCACATTATGAAATCGAACATACCACTATCTAGAAGACTGTTTAAGGCCATAGATTGATCTCAACAATCTACAAATCTTTTGTTCACTGCCTTTTTATTCGAAACCTACTAGTTATTGCATATAGATTTCTTCATCCAATTCTCTATTCAGAAAAGCAGTCTTTACATCCATTTGATGCAGCTCTAGGTCTAAATTTGCCACTATAGCCAAAATTAACCTTATGGATGTAAATCTCACAAAAGGAGAGAAAGTCTCCTCATATATAATCCCTTCTTATTATGTGTAACCATTTGCTACTAGGTGAACCTTGTATCTTTTGATACTTCCATCAGCCTTTCGCTTGATCTTGAGAACCCACATGTTCCTAATTGCTTTGCGTCCTTTCGGCAGCAGATCAACCAATTCCCAAACATGATTTGGTCTCATGGATGTCGTTTCTTCTTCTATTGCTTTAATCCATTCACCTTTAGCTGGACATGAAAGAGCTTCAGACACATTCCTTGGTTCATCATCTTCTTATAAGTCAACTAAAAGAGCTTGACTCATACCATCAGATCGATATCTTTGAGGTAGAACACTCTTTCTTTATGATCTTCGCAATTCAGAATCTTGATAAACATGTCTCATATATTCATTATAATTTAGAATGCTCCCACTTGGTTCAAGTTCCATACTCCCACTGGAGTCAGGAATCATACTCCCACTTGATTCAAGATCATGAACATTCTAATCGTTTGGAGGTGGAAGACCATTATCTTCTTCCTCTAGATTTCTCCCACTCGAATGGAGTGATCTTTGAGTGTCCATTTCTTGGGTCTCATGGAGAGTATAGTCTTGATCTACATCACCTAACTTAGGATATTCATTCTTAATGAATACGACGTCTCGTGATTCAAATTCTATCACTGTGCCATTTTTGTGCTCACCTATAAAAATGTATCCTTTTGACACTTCAGGATATCTCACAAAGATTCTCTTTGTACCTCTTAGACCCAATTTTCCATATTTAATTGAGGTATTATGAACATAGGCAGCACAACCCCAAGGTCTTAAATGGCTTAGGTTAGGTTTTCGACTAGTCCATAACTCATATAAAGTAGTAGTAACAGACTTAAAGGGCACACTGTTTAGAACATAAGTGGCAATTAGTAATGCATCTCCCCAATAAGAAATTGGCAAATTTATTTGTGCCATCACAGATTTAACCATATCAAGAAGAGTCATATTTCTTCTTTCAGTAACTCCATTCTATTGAGGAGTTCTAGGAATAGACAACTGATGCTCAATTCCTTTTTCATCACATAAAATCTTAAATTCTTTAGAAAGATATTCACGACCACAGTCGGTTCTTAAGGTTTTAATCCTTATATCTAATTGATTTTCCACCATATTCGTAAAAGTCTTGAAGCAACTCAAGGCTTCGAATTTGTGGGATATTAAATAGATTTGACCATATTTAGAATAGTCATCTATGAAGGTGATGAAATAGTAAGCCCCATGCCTAGCCCTCACATTCATTGGACCACATACATCTGAATGAATCAATTGCAAAGAAAATTCGGCTCTAGTTTCTTTACCAAATGGTTTTCTAGTTAGTTTTCCTTTAAGGCAATGCTCATAAGTAGATAATTTGAGTTTTTCTAAATTACCTAAGAGGCCTTGTTTTACTAATCTACTCATTCGATCTTGGCCAATGTGATACAATCTAGCATGCCATAAATGCACATAATCTTTATGATTATGTGAAGATGTAATTAAATAAAAACTAGCATTATTATTGAAATTGACATAATCAACATCCATAACAATGAAAACATCCATTACAAAACCAAAACTATAAAATATTATACCTAAACATAAACGTACGTTGTCATCATAAAAGTACCAATTGAAACCAAATTTTAATAAAACAAGAACAGACACTAAATTTCTATGAATACCTGGAGCATAGAGAACATCATGTAAGAGAAGGGTTCGACCACCATGTAAAACTAATTTACATGTGCTTATCCCCTTAACTGAAATCCTTGTATTATTTCCCACATAGATCCATCTCTCTTCGTCAGGTACTTATTGGAAATCTATGAAGGTTCTACGATCCTTCATTACATGGTCGGTGGCTCCTGATTCAACAACCCACAAAGGATTAAATTCAGTTAAGAACAGAAAACTAGATACACAAGCTTCACTCACATATGAGTAAATGGGGTGTACCTTCTTAGGCTCAGTGTAATCTTTTGCATAGTGCCCCTTTTGTTGACAGTTGTAGCACCTCACACGTGCAACATTGGTCTTTCTCTTATTCTTTGACCTTGCCTTCTTCTTATGTTCTTGATTTTGTTTTTTAGGCCCTTTAGCCTTCATTTTGCCTTGATTCTTGCGCTTGTCATTGTTGGAACTCATTCTAGTAGAGGAGCTTCCTTTAGGGTAATGCACTTGTGTATTAACTTTAATCGACGCAAGTCGATCTTCCTCTAACTCCAAATGTCGCACAGTATCCTCAAAGTTTCTTACGTTCTTTGAGTGCGTCAGTTGCATCCTCATTTGCTCCCAACTGTTTGGCAAAGAGTGGATGACAACTTGAATCTTTTGCTCCTCAGTCAACACGTGACCAACATCATTCAACTCACTGATCATATTGGACATCTCTCTTAGATGTTTCTTCATTGTATGATCAGGACGTTTCTTATAGGTGTCAAACTTAATGGTCAATGAGCGGAGTTTAGTCAAGGACACACCTTCAAACATCTCCCTCAAAGCATTCCAAAGTTCCATCGCATTCTCATACCTTTTGAATTGCTTAGCAATGTCATCATTCATTGTGCTAAGCAGCATGATGCGAGTAGAAGAATTCTTCTTCTTTTATGTTTGGTACGCCTCTCTATCCTGTTTATGCTGGATAGTGGATCCATCCTTAGGCTCAGTCATAACAATATTGAGCATGTCAAGAACCTCTTGTTCTTCAAGCGCATATTGAATTTTCATGCTCTAGACCTCATAATTGTCTCCATTCAACTTGAGATCTTTGTTAAGCTTAACAACGGACTTGGTGGCTGTTGTCATTGTTGATCCTCATGATCTTCAATGATTAATGGTTGCACTTCATTAGGAGAACAGGCAATACACATAACTAATATGCATTTAACATATTAACCAATAAAGTCTCCTACTAGACCTAGAATCGAAGAGGTCACTAAGTTTCCAATTACCATCCAAGTTCTAATGTTTGATATTACTAGTTAAAAGTTCATGCACATTAGTAAAGATTATTGGATCAAACTTTTAAGTACTCTAACTCTAAAGTTTTATGATCATACAATTGATCATTTGCATAACAATTTCAAATAATGCAATAAATAAACACATTCAAATAATGCAAATAAACTCAATTAAATAAGCAAAATAAGAAATTGCATTCATTGATAATATGTATCTTAAATATTTATTAAGAAATCGTAAAAGAAACTAAAACTAAAATGAACATCCAAATCCAACAATCATAACTCAAATAATGATGTACTAAACATCAAATGATATCACTAAAACAATAGTTACTAAAACTATTTTAAGGAACTATCGCATTTGGCATATAAATTCCCAATAAAGGGTGTGACTTATAGAGACTATACTTGAGCCCATAAGGCACATAGTACATGATTTTCCTTCTATATTGTAGACGACTCACAATTCGTCCACTTCTTAGGACCATATTTTCAGGAGGAATAACCACTCTCATCACTCCTCGTCTTGATATGATTTTCAAGAATGCTCTTATAGCATCCATATAGTTGTGATTAATATCATTAACCCACGCTTGATACAAAATCCGCCCATAATCCCTACGATTAAGGGTCTTTATCATATCAGACAAAAGATCATCGAGGTCAAGGCCTCGAGAGTAACCACCACGTAAAACGCACTTTCACATCTTTCCATGGACATGTACGATATGTTTAATTAATGCATGAATATTATCACAACGCCTCATAGTCTCCATCCTCATCTTACGAATCTCTTTTCTATGATGATGGACCCTTCGCCTTTGATAGTCAGTTCTAATGACTGCGGGTATAGGCATAATGACTCCTTTTCTATACACAATACAGAAAAAGAATTTTAGTTTATCACACAAAGTAATAATCTAATGATAATTGAAAACTCATTTTCAATTAATATCATTATGTCTGGAGACACTAAAAAAAATTCCAAAAATGCATTTTTAAAATTTTAATTTTCACAAATTATATTATTAAATATAGAAAATAATTTTTAAAACAATATTTAACTAATTAAATATCTTTCATCAGAAAAAAATTAAAAATTATTTTCTGCATACTAAAAAATTTACAATAACTATACCAAAAAAATAGAAAAATTAAAATATGCATACTGGAAATATCGGGGATCAAAATAGAGTTTTGTACAGCCCTCACGCTTCGCCGCACGCAACATTTACGTACGTCACGCGCTCCCACACGTGGGCAAAAAATTCTTTTTTTATTTATTGATGCCACGTGTCACAATGTGATTGGTCCATGTCGCGCCACTAGTCCTAAGTGCTGATGCGACAGCCACGTCATCACCACAGTCACATGCTTGCTGACTTGTCTGCCATATGGCAAACATGTGTCACTCCATGATTGGTCATATTGGCTGACTGGTAGACACATCATCTGCCACATGATGCTGACTCATCAGCCTCTGCCATGTGGCAAAAGCCTATTGGACTGCGTGGCTCGAGCTACCCAATCAGCTCACGCCACGTGTCCCATTAACATGTGAGTGGAGCCTTTGCTCCATGCGCCACCGCCGACAGTGGCATGTGCAAGCCACGCGCCGCTTTCTCGCGGATTTAGCCTTCCGAACTTTTTCCGATGGGGGATTTTCGGGTGTTATCATCTCATTGGTAAGGTCAAAGCTTAAAAATACCCTTCCTTAATAGTGATATCAATTTTTCACATTAAAATAAAAATCAAAACATGTATATGCACTACATGACAGAATAACACAGATTTTCATAAAGTGCAATGTATTAACCAATGGACGAAAATTATGCTTTTCAATTTAATTTTCAATAATATCATGCCAATGATACTAAATTATGAAGACATGCTCTGATACCAATGAAAGGAAAAGAGGAAGGAATAATAAATCACAAAGAGATATAGATTACTGACCATTTTCTCCTACAGCGGAAATCGTAGTAAATATGTTGATCAGAGCCTTGACTATTAGAGCAAAGGCTAATGTCTTCACAATCTAAATATCACTAGGATGAACAAGAATGGGAAAAAAATACACAGAGTATTTTTGGTGTAGAGAGAGAGGAAAAAAATATGCAGAGTAATTTTTTTGGGTGTTCTGTGTTATGTTACGTTGGTTGTTCTATGTACTAAACATAAAACACATACTCAATAAAAGAGTAGAAGGTAGACTTCTATTAGAAGTCTCTTACTCCCAATTCAAAACTTAAACAGATTAAGTCATGGGTGTATATTATCTAATAGTTGCTAATAGTGCATCTAATTATATATATAGACATTATATATATATATAGTATGTGATATAAATATTAACAATAGTATCTATGATAAAAAAATTATTTTATACTTATAATTAAAAATATTGTAGATAGTTTTAATTATTTATATAATTTCAAAAAAAATGAAAATGCATATTTTTACTAAATTTTTTACCATCTATTTCAAAAATATTATTATTATTATTATTATTATTGAGTTGTAAAAAGTTTTTATTAATATAATTTTTAATATTTTTATTTGTGTGGTTAATATTTTTAATAAGTATAATCAATATCTTATTAATATTTTTAATAAGTATTCAAATATTATTTTATTAAGTAATAATAATTAGTTATTTTATTAAGCAATGATAATTAATTATTTTATTAAGCAATGATAATAAGTTAAAGTTAAAAGGATAAGACACTAAATATAATTTAAAAGATAGAGCTGTCGGTGAAAAACTCCAAATTGGAGATGATATGAACTGGTATAGTTTGAGTGTCTAACAGCTACCAGTTTCTTTTGAAAAAAAAATTTAACCAAATAGATTTTTGTAAATGTTAGGAATTGAACAACTAACATCTCCATCCCAATAGCTAAAACAAACACCCCTTAACATCTATAACTCTAGAAGTTCTCTATTAAATCCTTATAATTTTATTTTAACCAATTAAATATTTAAAATTACTAAAATAATTCAACTAAATTTACTAACACTTTTTAAAAATTACATACTTTTTCAACGTTCACTTATTTAAATTGAGATTTAGGTTATTCTTTCTAATGAATATATAATATTAAAATATACAATTTTAAAAATTCTAAAAATATTATAGTCATTAATTTTTTATATAACTGATAAAGATATACATGCAAAATTAAATGAAAATTCATCAAGACTAGGCTAAAATGTGAACTAAATGCAACCTAATTATGCATGAAACATCCTAATGCTACTATGTTAATTGCAACACATCAAAAGGTTATTAATTCATAAAAAAATATATAAATATACTAAAATAGGGAATTAAAATAAGGAATTGAATTGGACTTGATTGCATCGAAAGATAAATTTTTGGGTAAGTAGGTAAGGAAAGAAAAAAATACATGATAAAGGACCAAATAAAGAATGTATAAAGAAGCTGAGGACCTAGAGTGTTAAGAGTGGTGAAAAGAAGAAGGAAAAAGAGTGAGGTGTCTGTAGGAGGAGAATCCAACCGTTAAAGGAAAGAAAAACTATACAAAAGAAAGAACGGTTAAAAGGAAGAGATCGTTGAGCTGGATTAAGATTCAAAGGTGATGATACACTAAATACTTGACCAATCAGAGAAGACCACGCGGAGGAGAGATGTGAAAATTAGTATAATGGGACCCATCTTATTCTTTGACTTGTCAATTGTCCCTCTCGGGATTATACCCGAATACTAACTACTCAAGAAACTTGTAAGCCACCCTTCCTCTGCATGGCATTAAATACGGCCGTCACTTGCCATCACCACTCTGACGCCACCAACCCCCCAAACTTTGAGACACTTAAGTACTCTAGAGAGGTTACTGTAGCTTCATAGGTAGTAGGCCTCTATCTGTTCTCTCTCCAGTACACATTTTAGCATATAAAAGGGAATAAGCTACAGAAATAAGGTACATTTTCTCTTTCTTCTACTCCATCTTCATTCTTGGCTTCTCTTCTACTCTAAACATAGCATTTTCCAAAATCAATACTCAACTAAGACAACTTCATTTTCTGTATCTCTTATATTACTCCTTAGCTTAATCTACAGTTTTCCCTACTTAGGCACTCCTCTAACTTGACCGTCGGAGGGGCCTTGGGAATTCCCAGGCCCTTAGTTCACTAGTGTTGACTCTTGCAGAAGTTGAAAGCTTAGCTGGAGCTGAGATGTTGGAGCACCCACATCAAAATGGCACTGTCTGTAGGAAAATGAAGTTATTTTTTATGTGAAAACCGCCATTCTGCATTTTACTATTTTGAAAAGTCTGTAGTAAAAGTGAGTTTGGTTGTGTAAACGCGACTTATCATTTCACTTGTCTATAAGAAAAAATGGTTAGGTCCAGAACTTCTGTTAGGAGAAGGGAGGAAGCGCAAGAGAGTAGGGGAGTAAGGAGAGCTTCGAGCTCAAGCTCTAGAGCTCCTTGTCCCGTAGAAGTGGATGCCGGGTTCTTAAAAGATTTGATAAACAAGGTAGATCTCATTGAAAACGCATAAAGAAGACAGAAAAAAGGGAAAGTTAAAGCTTGAGAGCCACTTGTGCCTACCCCTAATATGGTAAGAAAAAGGTTTCCCTTACACGAAGATGAGAAGACTGACGAAACTGGCCCTCGAGACTTAACACGCTCATGTCCCCTTAAAGGTGAGGATAGGTATTGCCTTGAGTTGAGCAATGTAGGCATAAAATTGAGGAACCTGCCGAAAGGGAACCAATACGAGGAAGAAAATATGTTGAACCCCAAGCATCAAGAAGACGGGGTGGAAGACAGTCCCATTCTCGCGAATGGAGACATCCAGAAAGCTACAGGGGGAGGTATACCTCGAAATCCCTTACGGGATCTACGAAATACTGGAGTCAGAAGGAGGAAAGCACGCCCCATTCTCAATCCCATTCCAGCAGGTTGGAAAAGGACTTCAAGGAATTTATTAAATGGAGAGAGCGGAAAGCAGATAAAGGAAAATCACCTAGCCAAGTAATCAATATGGAGTTGCCCTTCTTGGGGGAGATTTAAAAGGAGCCCATCCCTTCTAAATTTAAATTACCGATACTGCCTACCTATGACGGGTCGACAAGCCCTAAAGATCATATCATGAAGTTCAAGACAATAGTGGAGTTTTATACTCACTTGGATGAAATCCTATGCAAGATATTTCCCACTACCATTGTGGATGCAACTCAGACTTGGTTTAATAATTTGGCTCCGAGTATAATTTACTCTTTTTCTAATTTTATCAAGCTCTTTGTCAGTAGGTTTATCCCTAGTATTCCCATACAGAGGGAAACTTCTTACCTAGAGACAATCATTCAGAACAGGGGAGAAAGCCTGAGAGATTAAATAGCAAGATTCAATATGGAGGCCTTGAAAATACCTAACCTGGAACATTCCAAGGCAATAGAGGCGATCATGAGGGGTACCAACAACCCTCCATTCTTTAATTCCCTGTCAAAAAATAAACCAGTTAACTTGATCACCCTCATAGATAGAGCGAAAAAATACATATGATAGGATGATGCCTTTCGCACTAGTAGGTTTACACCCAAGCATAAGGAGGAATTTGATGATTCCTCTCCCCCTACGAGGGCCACAAGAAATTACAATCCTCTGACCCAGAGGCCTAAAAAAACCTCTTACTCCCCTCAGAGAAGAGAATATAACTCCCCTCAGCACCACTCAACAAGAGATTGTAATGGCTATCAGAGATAAAGAATATGTAGGTGGCTAAAAGACATGCCTTCGAACCCTAAAAATCGTGATCAGAGTAGGTATTGCCATACTTTCACAGGTCTGCAGGGCATAATACCAATGAATGTTACCAACTAATGATGGAAATTGAAAGACTCATAAAGGAGGGGCATTTGAGGAGCTTTGTAAGAAAGGATGACAGGCCTTCTAAGCTGATAGGGGTAGAAGAGGTCATTCCTCCCAGACCGTTAAAAGATAAACAACTTATGCTCCTTACAAATATGGGAGCTGGAGGTGTAATCCACTACATAATCAGGGAAAGTCATGTCAAACAATGATGCAGAATTAGTTTTAGAAAAAATAACTAAAGTTAAGAAAAGAAGACCCCCTTCATACTTGTTTAATCACCTTCGCACCTGAAGATGGAATTGGGGTAGTGACTCCTCATGTAAATGTAATGGTTATGATGGCAATAATTAATAATTTCAAAGTGGAGAGAGTTCTAGTAGATGATGGGAGCTTAGTTAATCTCCTCCCGTATCATGTCATGTAGAAAATGAGTATTCAAAAGGATAGCCTTATGCCGATGTACTCCAAATTAAAGGGGTTGGGAGATCTCCCCATTTCAGCAGAGGGGAAAATCATCCTCCCTATTACCTTGGGAGAGACTAACTCTAAAGGGGACATCATAAGAGGAAGAACCATGATGGTCGAATTCATCATTATTAAAGTATCAACTGCTTATAATGTGATAATTGGAAGGCCGATATTGTATGAATTATGTGTGATCACTTGTATTAGGTACCTGTGTATGAAAATACCCTCCGAGGATAGCCCCATTACCGTCCGAGAAAGATAATTTAAAGCTAAGTATTACCACTCCATCTCTTTGGGACCGGTGGATACAAAAGAAGTTCTATTGATTGAACCGATGGGAATCAAAAGTAGTGAATATGAGCAAAGAACTGAACCTGTGGGAGAGTTGGAGTCTGTAGAAATTTCTCCTAATCACCTTGGCAGGTGCACTTATGTTAATGCCCTCTTGACGAAAGAACATAAATCTCTTGTCAGGAAATTTCTCAAAGAGCACGGCATGGATTTTGCTTTCAGTCCTTCAGAGCTCCCGTGGAATACTCCCTAGTGTCATGACCCATAAGCTCAATGTTGGATCAGATGTGAAACCTGTCCAGCAGAAGAAAAGGTTTTTTCCTCCTCAAAGATAGGAAGTAATAGATCGAGAAGTAGATTAGCTAATTAAGGCTAATTTCATAAGAGAGGTTGACTACCCCACCTGGTTAGCAAATGTGGTGTTAGTAAAGAAGCATAACGGTAAGTGGAGACTCTATATGGATTTCACTGATCTGAACAAGGCTTGCCCTAAGGATTGTTTTCCCTACCTTCTATTGACAAATTGGTAGATGCAACGGCTGGTTTTGAGTACTTAACTTCTCTGGATGCCCTGTCGGGCTACCATCAAATCCTAATGGATCTTGAAGATGAAGAAAAGACTGCCTTTATTACTGAAAAAGGAATCTATTATTACAAAGCCATGCCTTTTGGCCTAAAGAACAATGGAGTCATTTACCAGTGTCTAATCAATAAGATTTTCAAAAGCGAATTGGGAAGAAACCTTAAAGCTTACGTAAATGATATGATTATAAAGAGCAAGACATTTGAGCAGCACTTAGAAGATGATAATTGTATTTATTTAGTAAAAATTAGGTTCATTTTAAGTATGATTAGTTTAGTTTTTAATTCATTTTTAGGTGAATAATTGCTTATTTCTAATAATAAATAATAGAGTTGAATATTAGGAAATATTATGAAATATAGGTTAATTAGATGGATAATTAGGCATTATTATTATAAATTAGGGATTTCATATTTTCTGATTGGTTTTTATTTTATTTGTAGGAATTAAGGAGGACACGGCCATGGAGGTTGCCTTGCACGGAGGTCTCATGAAGGACAAAGTTAAGAGCCAAGTAAATGCCCATGCAAGTGAGATTGCATGCCCATGTCACTAGATGATAAAAGGAGAGAAGCATGCCCATGTTGCATTACTTGCACGCCCATGCAATTGAAGTTGCACGACCATGTTACTTGTTATGCATGGCCGTGGATATGAAGGACAAAGAAGGAAAAAAATATAATGTGTTCAACCCTAGTTCCTTGAAGACCTATATATATATATCGATCAGAAGAAAAAAAAAGGAGGAGTCGACAGAAGAAAATCAAGGAGTTAATTAGCAAGGATTAGGGGGTTTTTCTATTTTCTAATCTTTGAATTATTATTCATGGTTTCTTTAGTTGTTTATTATTTTCTTATGTTTTTCATTATCATGATAGCTTAGTTTTATTTTGTACTAGAGTAATCTTAGTAACCTAAAGATGTATTGAATTTAAATTTCTTTTTAATTATAGTTTTAGTTCATGATTATGTTTATGGTCTTTATTCTGTTACTCAATCATTGATTCAATTAATTAGTTAGGTATATTGAGATCGAGAGAAGATTTATACCTAAGGTTTTTAAGGTGAATTTGAATCATTATATGCCAAGTATTCTGAACCGAGAGGAGATTAATATTTGGGGAACTATAGTAAAGTTTATTAGTATTAATTTGAGTAGAGATACCAATTAAATATCAATATTGCATGATTACCTTAGGAGCTTAAAATTATTAAGGATTTATTAATTAAGGTTTAGAGAGGCGAGAGTCCATAAATTTTGATTTATAATTGAGTTAATAAATTCACCTTATACTTACTCGAGAGAGATTTATGAGAATCTTAGTGGTAGCATATTGAACATAAAATCATGAATTAAGTTATAATAATTTGATTTTAATTCAATACAGATATATGTGAAAAGAGAAACTCTAGTACATTGCATACATAATTGTTTATTTTAATTGAAATTACAATGGCTTTAATTTTAAGTTCTTTTATTACCTTACTACTATAAACAATTGATTCGTTTAGACAAGCAAGCTAATCAAGTGAATTAATACTTAATCTCTTCTCTGTGGGAAGATACTTGGACTTATAATCCTATATTATAACTTGACCCGTATACTTGCGGATTTTCTTCATCAGAAGACTTGTAGGAAATTTTTAGAGTACTGAATCAATACAGGATGAAGCTGAATCCGGAGAAGTGCTCATTCTGCATCAAAGGAGCTAAATTCCTAGAGTATATATTGAGTAGTAGAGGAATCGAGCCTAATCCTAAAAAGGTCCAGGCTATTCTGGACATGCCATCTCCTGTTAGTGTAAAAGACGTTCAAAGGCTAACAGGAAGGATAGTTGCCTTGCATAGATTTATTTCCAAGTCTGCAGAAAGATGTTTGCCTTTTTTCAAAAAGCTACGGAAAGTCCTTGCCTTCGAATGGACCGTGGAATGTGAGAAAGCTTTTACTAATTTGAAAGAATATCTACAATCCCCTCAAGTCTTGAGTCGTCCCACCTCAGGGGAAGATTTGTACATTTACTTATCAGCATCTGACCGTGGGCTTAGTGTTGTCTTGGTTAGGGAAGAAGAGAAGGTGTAAAAACTTGTGTACTATATGAGTAGGGTCTGACGGGAGTTAGAACTCAAGTATTCTCCTATAGAGAAGTTAGCATTTTCCTTATTAATTATTGTGAGGAAATTTTCTATTTACCTACTGGGGAATCAGGGTATTGTGAGGACTGATGTGCCTCTTAGGCAAGCTTTGCATCAACCCACCACAATAGGGAGGATGATAATATAGTCTGTGGAGATATATAGTCATGGCCTTAAGTACGAACCTCGAAGAGTTATCAAGGCATAAGCCTTGGCAGATTTTATCATAGAATGATGTTTTAATGACATGGAGGAGAAAGGCGGAGATAAGAATCAACAAATGAGAACTCCAGATCCTTTGCCAAGCTCTTCCACGGGAGACGCCCATGAATGGGAGTTGTATGTGGATAGTTCTGCCTGTTCAGGAGGATGTGGAGCAAGGATAGTATTAAAGGGCCCACAGGGTTTTTTAGTTAAACATGCTTTGAAGCTCACTTTCCCAGCCTCAAATAACACATCGGAGTATGAAGCAATCATCAGGGGCCTTGAGTTGGCGAAAGCTATGGGAGTTTCAGATTTAAAAGTACATAGTGATTCTCAACTCACAGTAAACCAGATTATAGGGGTATTTGAAGCAAAAGATGAGACAATGGCGCTATACCTACAATGGGTTAAAAAGATCCTGGATAGATTCAAGCAGAGGAAAATCCCTATTTCCTTTGTGCAAATTCCCCAAGCAGACAATTCCTAAGTAGATTCTCTCAGTAGATTAGCCACAAATACAGAGGAATTCCTGTCTAGTGATATATGTGTAGAAGTACTTTTCACCCTTAGTATTCATAAAGCCAATGAGACCTGCCCTATCCATATCTATCCTATTCAAAATATACCTTGTTGGATGGACCCCTTCATGAAATACTTGGAAGATGGAGAATTGCCATTGGACCGAAAAGAAGCTCTTAAACTCTCTCTCAGAGCATCTAGATTTGTCATTCAAAATGGCAAATTGTATAAGAGGGGGTATCACATGCCACTACTCTGGTGTCTATCCCCTGAGGGGGAAAAATATGTTTTGAGAGAGGTACATGAAGGAGTATGTGGTACTCATATCGGTAGAAGGGCTTTATCTAATAAAATTATCAGGCAGGGATACTTCTGGCCTACAATTGCCAAAGATGCCTTAGAATTCATGCAAAGATGTGATGTTTGCTAAAGATTTGCCAACTCTATACACATTTCAGTAAATTCTCAAATTCCCATTCCGATCCCCTGGCCATTTGCACAATAGGGGATAGGCATCTTAGGCCCTTTCCCTACAGCACCTGGATAGAGACGCTTCATTATTCTTGCAGTAGACTACTTTACCAAGTGGGTAGAGGCCGAAGCTTTAGCGACAATTACTTCCTAATAAGCCATCAATTTCATGTGGAGAAGCATAATATGTAGATTTGGGGTACCCAAGATTCTTGTGTCTGACAATGGTAAGCAATTTGATTGCAATAAATTCAGAGAATTCACCGAAGGGATAAAAATTGACCATTGATTTAGTTCTGTCTCACACCTCCAGACTAATGGGCAAGTAGAAGTGTCAAACAGGACTATCCTACAGGGGCTAAAGAAGCGGGTAGAAGGTACCAAAAATAGTTGGGCAGAAGAACTAACTAGCATTTTGTGGGCTTACAGAACTACCTCTAGAGCTACCACAGGGGAAACCCCCTTAAACTTTAACTTATGGAACTAAAACGGTAATCCCCGTAAAGATTGGAATGCCTACACAAAGAGTGTAGTTTTGCAACTTGGATGAGAACGAAGAGGAGTTGAGGATCAATTTGGACCTACTTGAAGGTTTGAGAGAAGGGACATCAGTTAAAATCGTAGTGTAACAAAGGAAAGCTACCAACTATTTTAACGCCAAAGTTCAACCAAGACCCTTGAAAGTAGGAGATTGGGTACTTAGGCACCTGGGTGCCACAGGCAAAAAATAAGGACAAGGGAAATTATCCCCCACCTGGGAAGGCCCCTTTAAGATCGTGGGAGTAATCAGGCATGAGACTTACTACTTGGCTGATGCTTATGGGAATTCACTCCCTCACACATGGAATTCTCAATACCTGAAGAAGTATTATCAGTAATACCAATAATGGGAACTCCTAGCCCTCTTGGACTACCTTTTGTATGCAAATTGGCCTTTTTTGTCCTTTTTAGTACTGCAAGAGATATTTTTATGATGTAAATGGATGCTTACTTGGCCCTATTAGCTATCTATGTTGTTTTATGTATTTTTCTTAATTAATGGAAGCTATCCTCTTACGAGTAGGCTCATCTCATATTGCTCATTTATTCGGACAACTATGTTAATTTTCCACAATGTTAATTATCACTTCTATGTTACGCCCTATTCGAAAGGAATTACTTTAGTGCCAATTAAAAAACGCTTGGCGAAAAATACAAATAATTCTATCTTTAGAAATAAAATAATATGGAAAATCCTGGAAGACCATTTAAGATCATTCCTGATAGGAATATCTCTGAGGAACATCCTATGTGAAATGACCAATCTCCTTAATGAAGAGAGACATCTCATATCAAGATATAGCAATTTTCTCCAACAAAAGGGGAACACTTCCAAAAGTGAAGTGCACCATGACAGAATGCATTTGACTTGTTTATGTCTTCAGAAGTGAGACGAATACCATCACATCATTCACTCCCCATGGAGTACATGCATAGGAATTCTCTAAATGAAAATTAAACTACGTCTAATGCCCACCATTGGGAATCAAAGAAAATATGAGATATTAATCCAAGAGAAACATTGTTTAAAAATTTTAAGCAAAATAAAAGTGCGGCACACCTGTTGATTCAAGTTACATTGTTTCCATACTACAACTACTAATTAAAAAAGCATAAGTTTAAACATTGACCAAAAACATATCTAGGGAAAACAAGATCCACTTAGGCTTCTTCCCCAGTAGTAGAAGGACCTGATTTATCCCCAAAAGTATTGAAGACAGGCTTAGAGGGATCTCCTCCCTTACTTGCCTCGAGCTCACCAGTCACATCCAGATCACCCATAGCCTTCTTGATAGTATCAGGAATATCTCAGATATCCATACCAGTTACTATGCCCAGAGGAAAACTTGGAGCTAACTTATCCCGAGAGGGATAAATCATTTTCAGGTGACTTATTAAATCCCATCCTATAATATTAAAGTAGGAGAAATCCTTGTCAAGAAAATGCCTCCAGACCATCTCTAAGAAATTGTACTACCCGAATGAATAAAAGTCAGCAGCACGGAGGGTCATCTCTTGATTATATTCCTTAGAATCATTAAAGTCTTCCACAACACACTTAACACCAATTTCTTTCTCAGCCTCCTTCTTATACAATTGTTTCTTGAGTAGGATGATTTCTTATTTCATCTTCGAATTCAATTCAGAGAGATGCCACTTCTCAGCCTCAAGGTTAGCACTAACCCCTTCTGACATTCGGAGTTACAAGATAGTCTTATCGAAATCATTTTTGAGACCGCCCACTTCTTTCTTCAAACGATCATTCTCCTCAACAAGCCTGCTAACCTCCTTCTAGATAGATTGAGCCTGAAATTCTTACTTGTATAAAGCGCCATAACTGCACAAATGATGGAAGAAATTAAATAACTATTAAAACCAAAAATCCCAAAGGACATATTATAAACATACCAGTTGAGCACTTCGAATAGCTAGATTTCAAAGGGAGGAAGTACTCCGGTCATAATGACAAGAATGGTCCTCTGAACCAATGTAAATAAATTGAAGGAGGCTGGAAACAGCAGCACCCTGCATGGAAAATCCTACCCCCAGAGACCTATTGATCAGGAAAGAGGCTATTTCCTGAACTGGGGTATCGGGATAAAGGTCAAGGGACGAGATAGCATCTAAATTGACAACTGGTTCTTTTTCCTGAGTGATCACTGTAGAGATCCTACCTAAGTCCTCAACTACTGCTTGAAGGGTTAATCCAGTGACCTTTTTCTTTTTCTTATGACACCCTTCAGCCTCCTCACCGGATTCGAAACTTGGCACCTCTTCAACTTGCTCAATAATTTTCCTTTTTCCTTTCCCTTTGCTGTTGGGGAGAGGAATTTTCACTTTCTTCTACTTAGATCTTCATACAGATAGTTCCTTAATCACCACTGCAGTGGCTTTTCCTCTTGTCATAACTCCCGAATAGGATTCATATTTCTTCAACTCCGAAGGAACACCGATACTTAGTCTTTTAGCCAGTAGCCCCTTCGGAGCTCCAGCTCCTTGTTGACTCTGCTGTTTGGCTAGGCGGGCTACTTCCTTCGTAAATAGCGAGAACTTTGATGGCTTTGAAAAACTTATGCCTTTTTGCAAAATTGCCAAAGACACAAAAATGTATAAGAAAAATAAAAATGACCAACAGTTATAACAAACAATCAAGAACACATCAGACGGTAAACCTACTAGATTCTTTCAGAGGAAATCCAGCCAAAACCTTCTGAATATCATAAACCTTACCTTCCCCTATAATTATCTCAAAGCCTACCATCTCCTCGCTATCTAATTGGGGAATTTTCTTTGCTCCCTTAGGCATTTCCCTCAGACTCATGTCAAAATCCCATTTTGACAGAGGCCCACCTCCTTTAAGCCTAGCCACTAGAAACTTGGACCTCTAAAACTTATCAATATTGGGAACATTCCTAAATATGGCCAGACCTTGCCAGCTAGTGAAAGTACAAAATCCACTTGGGAG
>CATIWO010198602.1:0-32160 GCA_949673435.1 Macaranga tanarius
TTACAATATGAAATTACCAATAAGGACAACTTATTATTTAAATTTATTTGTATATATATTTAAAGATTATTATGATGTTAAATATTTTTCAAACACATATAAATATATTAAGAAAAAAATATCATAATATAAAAAGTTAAAAAATATCAAATGAATTATAAATAAAAATATATAATTTACCCAATAAAATAAAATTCACAACAAAATAAAAACAGTATGCTACAATACAGTGAACAGTATTTACTTTTTTTTTACTATTTCATTTTCATGCAAAATAAAATTTACAATAATTTACTATTTCATTTTCATGCAAATTTATATTTTTTTACTATTTTAATTAACTATTCTGACTCCGATTCCGAAACGGATTGCGTTAGAAAATTCTACATAATTTTCTCTTACTCGTGATATATTTTGTTTTAAAAAATACCACAATTTTTTGACAGTATATGAATAATACTATTCATCAAATTACCATTTTCGACGTCCTTTTTCGAAACGGATTACGTTAGAAAATTCTACATAATTTTCTCTTACTCATGGTATATTTTGTTTTATAAAATATCACAACTTTTTGACGGTGTGTGAATAGTAACGGGCTTTTTTTCATGCAAAATTTCATCGCAAATTTACTTTTTTCATGCAAAATTTCATGTAAATTTACTTTTTTTTTCACTATTTTAATTAACTATTCTGACTCCGATTTTGAACGGATTGCGTTAGAAAAATCTACATAATTTTCTCTTACTCGTGATATATTTTGTTTTAAAAAATACCATAATTTTTTGACCGCATGTGAATAGTACTATTCATCAAATTACCATTTTTGGCGTCCGTTTTCGAAAAAAATTGCGTTAGAAAATTCTACATAATTTTCTCTTCCTCGTGGTATATTTTATTTTTTAAAATATCACAATTTTTTGACAGTGTGTGAATAGTACTATTCATCAAATTACCATTTCCGACGTCCGTTTCCGAAATGGTTTACGATATAAAATTTCACATAATTTTCTCTTACTAGTGGTATATTTTATTTTCTAAAATACCACAACTTTTTTACATTGCATGAATAGTAACATGCAAAATTATACAAAAGTTACTATTTTACTATTCATCAAATTACCGTTCTGATATCCATTTCCAAAACGACATGCGACAAAAAATTTCACGTAATTTTCTCTTCGTCATGGTATATTTTTTTTATAAAATACCACAATTTTTTGACAGTGTGTGACTAGTATTATTCATCAAATTACCATTTTCGACGTCCGTTTCCAAAATGGTTTACGACATAAAATTCAACATAATTTTTTCTTTCTCGTGGTATATTTTATTTTTTAAAATACTACAATTTTTTTATAGTAACATGTTAAATTGGTGTTATATTATGGATAAATTGGTTGGTATTAAAAAATAATTAAGGGTATAGAAGGAACAAAAAGTTGAAACGCATTGGGAACGTTCCAACAGCTCCAAATTGGAGCTATTGGAATGGTGCGGTTCCTTTGGAAAGAAGACGTCCTCACCCGTCCCCAACCACTCAAACAAACTAGCTGTTGATGTTTTTTGCCCAAACATTAGGCAAAAAGCCCAACTAAACAGTGCCAAAAAGGCACTGATAAATTTATGAGCAGTGCATTAGCTTCAATATATATGTAATAGTTATGATAGAATCCATTCGAAAAAATTTTGGGGTCTTAGACTTGATGTCTGCTACTAGTGTAGTAAGTGGAGCATTTCTTTAGAGATTATTCATTAAAGAAAACTATTAAAAGATCTTAGTTTATTAAACAAAGCAATACAAAAAAGAAAATATTCCAAATCAATAGTAAACCAAGTGGAAGCTAAGAGAGTAAGGAAAAAGGAATTGGTATTGCAACACAAATTGGACTTGATGATCATTTATATGAGTATACATTACATATATATGCCACATTTGCATTATTAAGGACATAGTATATGTATTTCAATGCCTGCTGGAATATTGTGATAGTAAAATTGGTAATGAGTATTTCAAGATAGTAAAATAATATGACTAATATGCAGACTACAACAGTCATTGAATTGGGAAGAAGTATAGTATTATTTCAGGACTTGATTAGGTATAAAACTATAGTATCATTTTTTATTGGTATATAAAGAAGGTGGGTATGGATATTTAGAGATAGAGAAAGATAGAGATAGTGATTAAAAGAGAGATTATGCATGCTAGTTGGATTTCAGCTACAATTATATAATCTCTGATTGAAGATGAGTAAGAAGTTATTTAGATGATATTGTGATTCAATGAAGGTTAATTCAAGGGTAATAAGTAAATTCGTAACTGTAGAATTTTCTAATTTATGGCACTATATAGAATAATGTTAAGAGAGTTAAAGAGGGAAATAAAAAATTGATAAGGTGAGTCATTCACTGTGGGGTGTTACTTTAGCTTAACAAAGAAAGACGATGATGTGTGATTACGTGTTGACGGTAGGTAAATAAAAACTGTACATGTTTATTTAATTTCAACTATGATTGCTTTCCATATGGATTGAGATGGGCATGAAGCTTATTTACTCGATACTAAGGAATTGATAAACATTAGTTCAATGGTAATAGATGTACTTATAATCAGAGAATTTCCTAATGTGTTCTAGATGAAATATCAGAATTACTTTTGCACCGAAGAATAAATTTGAAATGGAATGATTCCAAAGGTTGTACCTATATTGATTACTTTGTACACATCAATAGAATTAGTAAAATTTAAAAAGGTAGATTAGAAGGAATAATTCATCATCAGGGTCATCAATTCTATCTATAAGAAAAAAAGGATAGTAGTATGAGGTAGGGTAATAATTATAGGCAGTCGAACAGTATCTTAATGAAGAATAATTATCCGTAATTGAGAAATGAATAGTTGCTTGATTAATTGAGAGATGCAATAGTGTTTTAGAAGATAGATTTGGAACTGAGATGTTGGCAATTTTTAATGATAAAACATTTTATTTTCAAATATGGTATGTAAAACTAGAAATGGATGGTTGAATTTATGATTATATCGTTTGGATTGATTGGTATACCAGATGCGCCTATATCATTAATGAGCAAGATTCTTCAATAGTATTTGAATGTTGAGGTGAAAAGTATTTTGGTAAGTAGTTATTAGATATAATGAATAATATAGACTCATAATAATAATGAAATAAATACGTGAATTCTATTTGTTTATTATCTTTGTGTGATCGTAATAGAGTAGATGAGTTATTGTGATGAGTGTTTTTGATGAACTATGCTTCTTGAGTTATGTTATGGAATGTGATGATATTGGATGTAAATAATATTGATGTATTTATTGTAAGGTATACGATTAAATGTAGCAATATGAATTGTGATGGTATTGGAATTATGGTTGTAAGTGTATATATATTATAAACTTGAGTTTGGTTTATTGGATATAAATGAGGTTATATTTGGGAGTAAATGTTGAATGGCTTTGTGACCATCGACTATGTGAAATTGATTAAGTCGATTGGCTTTGTGACCATTGATCATGTAAAATGTTAATAAGTTGATTGGCTAAGTATCCATCAACAAGGTAAATGATACCAAACAATGAGAATGAGATGTGAAAGTGTAAATTTTTGCATTTATATGAATTATTATGAGATTCTATCCCTATTGTTGAAATAAATGAAAACATTAAATAAAGTATTGAGATATGAGATTTGTATGATGTGTACTAAATTGCTTATTGATTATAATTATACTCTTCTAGTATGGAATTAATGATTGAGGGTGTTAGAGTCGATGAAATGCAAATGCACATAGTTGGCTATATATATAATCCTCTATCTATGAGTTGATTGTAAATACTAAATGTATCATAAAGGTTGAATATACGAATATTAAATAATATGGGGATATAGATATATCTTGAGCTTATGTTGTGAATGAGATCTATTGTATGAAAGAGTTATAGAGACTATAAAAAGATGAATATAAATGTTTGAGACTCGTGATTGATTGAATACCATACAATTATGAATGAATTGAATTAATAATGTTAAATATTTTTTTGGAGTGTCTTTAAGTTGGTTGGAGTCTCATTTGAGTGTGGGAAAGTTTGTATAGCTTTAAGAAGGCTAAATAGGAAATTTTAAGATTTGGAAGGTAAAGAAAATTGAGTCCGAAATATGTGGACAGTAAGAAATTATAAAGAAGGTAGGCCATTGGTATATAAATTGGATTTGTCAAGGAAATTATTGTCTATTCATGATATCTTCCACATGTTTATATTGAAACGATATAAATCGGAAGGTGAAGTGATTGAGGAATAAAGGGATTCCAATAGTAAAGGTGAAGTGAAGTTATTGTTCACTTAAAGAAGCAACATGGAAAGTAAAAGAGCTAATGAAATAGAAATAACCATATTTGTTATAAGAAGATGATGAGTAGTTAATTTCGGCAACGAAATTTTCTTAAGGGAGGGAGAAATATAACATCCGCCCTCTCGCATACGTATTTATAACGTATGTAATATATATTGTGCATAGTTCATAAGTAGACTTTATTTAAGTTAGAGATGTACATGAATGTAAAGAAGGACCAAAGTATAAGGAAAGTTTAGAGTGATTTATCACAATAGAAAGTTATGGGGGTATTATGCAATATTCTAATTCATTAAGGAGGTTAATGAATATTGTAAAGATATTTGGTTATATTTAATTAGAGATTATTTATTTATTTATTATTATTATTGTTGTTGTTGTTGTTGTTGTTATAGTTATTAAGGGATAAATATGCATTTATGGAAGGAAGACTTTAGGAGGGCAAATGGAGGTTGTTGATTGATGGGAATTATGTGTGTATATGTGTGTGTGTTGGGTAGAAGGTGTAGAGATTTTGGAGAAGAAGAAGAGAGTTCTTAATAGATTTTTGGAGAGATTGTGATATTGCTCTAACTAACAATTGGAAAGCATTAGAAGGTCTTATATCCATTGAAGTCATAATTGGTAAGTTTTATTTATGTTTTTGTTATTTGTAGTTGAGTTTTGATGTTGGTTAAATTCAGATTCTATCTCCTCTGTTTTCAGTCCTATGTTTTGACCATAACTTGAGCTATAGTGCTCTCTGATTTGAGCATAGTTCAATTTTTTGAAAACTTCAAAGAATCCTCTAAAATGTTTATGTTTTATACTTAAATTGAATCTGCTGTTAAGAGGGTTGAATAAGGTCAGACATTTTATTACTCATGTTAATACCCAGTTCTACCTGAATGGACTTAAAAATCTATAATTAATTCTCTACATGTGTTAATTATATGATTTTAGTTGGAAATAAAAGTAGACTCATATATGTAGAGTCTGTATAAATTTGGTAATTATTGAATGTGTCTATAATTTTTAAGAGTATCATGAACTTCATGTACCAAACATGACAGCAGTAGTATATAGGCTGGTTTGTAAATTTTCTTTTGTATTGATATATATAGTAATATCTAGAGTTGTAGTTTGAGCAAAGTTAGATGATCTGAAAACTTCAAAGAGTCTTCTACAACTTTTGTGTTTTAAGCTTGAGCTGATTTTGCTGTTAAAGTTATCTGGAAAGGCTCAACATTTTCTTGCTCTTACTATTAGCCCTGTTTTGCTCGATTTGTATCAAAAATTCATAGATTATTTTGTACATGTCCAAATTAAGTAATTCCAATTGAAATTGTTAGTAGAATCATATTACTAGCTTCAGTAATATTTTTATAGTCATTGGACTTATATATAAATTATTTGGATACATTGAATCTTGAGCTTTAAAGTATATATAATGCATTTGGGTGCAAAAGTCATGGTTGTTATGTGAGATTGATATGTGGTTATGTATAGAACTTGATAAAGGGAAGGAAGGCACTCATAAGTAGAAGAAGGACCCTTTTTAAAGTTTGAAAGCACTTGAAGGTAAGTAATTACTTACATATGTACATATATAGACTAAACTCTATTGTGGATAATTGTGTTTTCATTTACTAAAGATGAATAAATTGTGATTTAGTGATCGTGGATGAAATATTAATATAATGATTTATTTTGATGCAATTCTGTCGAGTTTTGTTGAATATGATGTGGAATGAGTTTCACCTTTTTGTGTATTACAAATGTGATGAGGACGTTGGTAAATGATGATATATGTGTGTTGTGTAGTGGACATTATAAAGGTGTATGTTGAATGCTATGAATGAGAGCATGGATGAAATGTTGATGAATTATTGATAATGATGTGTTAAGATGCAATTACATTGAATTATATTGTGTTATGCTATATTATGTTTCACAAGAAGGTGAAACATGTGAGGAATGTGAGGATGTGTGATTATGAGATGGGCAAGCTGAGCCGGGCATATAGCTATCCATGATTGATATGTGAGAAGTGAGACTGAGCCGGGCAGATAGTCTCACTAAATGGCCATATAAATGGGATTGTGATTGTGAGATGGGCAAGCTGAGCCGGACATATAGCTACCCATAAATAATATGTGTGAAGTGAGACTGAGCCAGACGGATAGTCTCACTAAATGGCCATTTGATTGATATTAAAATTGTGAGAAATATAGCCAATGAGGCTAAGTGTGAGGTATTTATGTGAGGATGAATCCGGCCGGATAACTAACTTGCATAAACATGCATTGTTGCATCATGTTTATATATATATATGTTGAATGTGAATTAAATGTGAGGTGTGATTATGAGATTATGATTGTGGATTACTTAGAATGGTGTGATATGATATAATTATGACATCAATAATTGAGTTTTAGTGAAGTGAGTATTAATGATATTGTATGGTGATTATGAATTATTTTGGAATGTATATGAATGCACTTCTAGGTTTAGAAAACAGGTCGAGACACGGGCGTGTCTCAGGACGTGTTATGGGACACGGTTTATTTTGGGTTAAGACATGGCCGTATATTTATTGTGAAAATTTTACCCGAAAGATGCACGAGCGCGATCGTGACCGTGTCTACATTTGTATTGTGTGTGTTTTTGGACCGAGGCTTACACAGAATGGTACACGGGCATATCTATAGCTGTGTATGGATTATGTATATTATGAGTTTTTGACTAAGGGATACACGGGTATGTACACGGGTGTGTCCCTGGCCATATATAAATGCTATAATTTAACCTAAGCAATACACGGGTAAGATATACGGGCGAGTTAGCCGTGTATGAGCATGTAATTTTAGACCGAGAAGAAAACGGGCTGAAACATGGTCGTGTCTCAGACTGTGTAGTCTATATTTTAATTATTTTATTAATTTCTCTTAATTAGTTCTTGGGAAGTATTATATGTTTGATTATATTAATAATTGCTTATTGAGTAGCAAATTCATTCCTTTGCAATTGTGGTTTTCAGGGTATAGTTATATTGAGTTGAAGTGTGCCCCTGTAGAGCTAAGGTGGGTCCGAGAAAAGCTTAGTGTAGTCACTTCCATCCCCATTACCATAACATTCGAGCATTTTGAAAATTTAGTCCATGTATATATTTTAACATTATGTAAAGTATGTGTTAAGTATTTTCAGTATATCAAACAAGAGTTTTACATACACACACACACACACACATATCTTTTATGAAAAATTTTCTTATGCCACATGTTGGATCAATATTATGGAAACGTATATGTATCACTTTGAGGATGCTACATTTCATGTCATTTTTCTCGAGCAATTTTATATTCAACTCTTACTTAGTAAGAATAGAATTAAACTGAAGGGAGCTGGTAGCTAGCTAGGTTCTCTAGCATCCAATTAACATATCAATTACCCACTTCAAATATGTATGAATTAATAGGGCAACATCCTCACAATTTTCACCAAAATGAAATAATTAGATTTGTGCTGTATGATCTATAATTGGCAGAAATAAAAAATTATTTTTGACACATAACCTCAATCAATTAGCCCAGCAAAGAATCTCTTTTAAGCTTTAATGATATGGGAAGCTAATTAAAGCTCATAGTTTTCTATTACCTTTTCGCAAAATTATTAGCAAGAAAAGCTAAATTAGATATTTGATCATCTTACTATTCCTGATTTTCGTGCCTTTTATTACCATTTGGAATCAAAAAGTAATATCCATTAATTATATATACAAAATTAGACCAAAAATTAAAAGAAACAAAACATTAGCAATATTCATCAACTTAAAAAAAAAAGTACTAATTACCTTATGGCCAACAGACAAGGGCACAACAACACCACCTCTACAAAGCACAGCACTAGAATCCCCACAATTAGCAACCACCACCTCATCTTTCCTGACCACCATTACAGTCGCCGTGGAACCCACCACCTAAAACATTTAGGGTGTACAAGTGATAAAGAGTTCCTATATTAAAAGCTTTGATCACCAAGTCATATTGAAGCAACTTAACATGACATTAAGGCTCAATATAATGGCAGAGGGAAACAACATAAACATCAATCATTCAAACAATTCTTTAATAAAATAGAGAAAAATAATTCAAAAAAATTAAGAAATTAAAATTACCTCATGTAGATGGAATAGGCTTTTGCTTCATTGGGGGCATAACCATAGGTATTTATAGGAAAATTTAAATTAGTGACCTCACTAAAAGATCTAAAATTTATTTAGAATATCCAATAGTTGTAAATTGTATATGAATAAATAAAAGAGAAAGAAGTGGAATACAATTTAGATTCAATGCTATGATAGAAATACAATATAGGATAGGATTATAGAATTTCTAATTAAAAAGGAATTCTAATGTGATTAAAAAATATTTTTTATACTTTTTATTAACATATTATAAATTTTAAAAATTTGACACATAAGTATATATAGGTGAATGCTGTAATATGAAAAAGGACATGTTAAAATCTGGACTTAATAATTTTAAGGCTCAACATTTAATATATATATATAGATTCTCGTATTTTAAACAATATCAATTCTTTATTCATGTTAATCAAAGCAATTTCAATTTATTTTTTTCTTATTTAATTTGCATCTATTAGAATTTAAGTGAATTGAAGTAAAAGATTTTAAAGACTCATAATTTAATTAAAAGTAAGGTGCATTAATTTCACTTACGAAGGTTTACCCTCTTGCACGATTGAGCAGGATTATCAAATTTTTTTCAAACAAAAGTGTTAAATTGGGGTTAAATGTTAAAATAGACTAAATGGGGCTAACTTAAAGCTCAAGGGCCGAATTGGCGATATTTCCAAATTTTAATACATTTATGATTTATCATATATATATATAAAAAAAAAAAAGCGCACTACACCCTCCCTCCAGTTGTGATTTCAGCACCGGAACTTTTTGCCATTAAACTTAACCAAAAAATAATAAAAATGGTAATTCTCGGGGGAAATTTGGCATCCAAAATCTCCTTTAATCTTCAATCTCGCTTCATCTCTATCTCTGCCTTCTGGTAACCAATCTCTCATTCAATATATATATATATATTTCGTGAGGTATGGTGATAATGCATTCTTGATTGATTATAATTTTTTTTTTGTTAGGGTAAAGAGAAATGCAACAGCAACTCTATGCTTGAAAAGCAGAGATAATTCAACTTCATCATCAGTTCCAGTTAGATACATTCCTAAGAAATCTTCTCCTCAACAGCTTAATGAACTTGGAGCTGCAGTTTCTTCTTTATCCCCTATTAAGGGTTTCCAAAAGAATACCATTGTTGATAAAAGTTTGAACCCAAAGCAAATGCACAAGGACAGTTTTTTATTTAGTGATGCTCAACAAGGTATAGTCTTTTTTATGTACTTACATTTTGTATGTAGAATGTAGCTTTACAGTAGTTATATTGGTTTATAATGTTTCATTTTGTTACATGAATTAAGAGAACTGAAGAGATAGTACCCAACATTTTCTTCTGTGTCCACGAGCTTTTCAAATGCACTTGTTTCATGTGCTATACTTTAGAACTGAGATAAAATCTGTTGGTTCAGAACTGAAGCCTTTACTTGGTAGTTTCTTACTTATGTTTTCCATCCCTTTTCACAATTGTTGTGGATTGTTAGCTGTAATATGACATATATATTCTTATGGGATGCGCTGGAAGAATATATAGTTCTGAGTAGTCGTGTTTCAGTGTAGAATTGTTGCAAATGCAGTGCTGTGATAATCTCCCAGTAAAACCTCTAAATCATGCAATTGTATAATTCAGTTTGTCCTAAACAATTTTTGTTGAGCAAACTTGTCACAACACCAAAAAAAAAAAAAAAAAATTAAAGTACCTGAGCAATGTGGACTTGGTCACGGTAGAACCCAGACCATTTATCAATCGAGTATTATAGAACTGGTCTTAGCACAACCCACATCAAATGGTTAAAATCATGCAGTTGAAGAAGCATCAGCCCCAAAAGGATTTACAGAGAGTTGTAGTTCCCGTTTGCTTCTTGTAGTCGATCTTGGACAGATGTTGGCATGACTTATCATCTCATATGCTTTGATGAGTTGGAGCGGATTTTGCTTTATACTAGATCCCTGATTGGTTTATTAATTCAAACAGCATACCAAAATAACAATTTTTCTGTTTGCATAGATGTACTCCCAATTGATGTGAGCCTTTTTATTGTAGCCTAGAATCATGATACAAATACAATCTAGCAATGTAGAACCCCAATCTAGCAATTTTTCTTCATTTATAAAATATGAACGCCTTCTAGCCGTATATTGACAATAGAAAATAACCAGTTTTTATTTTTTTTATTTTTTAAATAAATCTACTAAAATTGCAAATGCAAAATTTTTATCAACTCTCATTCTACTGGTATATGTCATGTGAATGGTACTTGTCAAGATCATATTATGAATCTTATTCTAAATATTATTCTAAACAATGTTCTATAGAGCTTGTTGATGGCTTTTAGTTCTCTTGATAACCTTGATTATAACTATATGTTTTTATCTTTTTATCTTTTCATATTTTTTGTTTGCCTTCCCCCATGTAATGTAACTGTTCTTTCTTTATGCTCATCAGTGAAATACAGTCCTCAAAAGATTACAGCATTTTCAGTGTTAGAGGAAGAAATTAGCAATGATGTGGAGGTAATACAAAGCGAATTCCTGGAAGAACCAAATGAGTTTTCTGAGACAGAATTTCAACATGAAAGGGATCTTTGTAAAAAGAATGTGCAGGCAGGTAAAACCATGCTAGATGCTGAGAAGATGGCCATAGAGTTTCTTGCTACAAGGTTAGAATGTGGTTTTCAATTACTTCATTAGCTTTTTCTGTTGATTATTGAAATGATATGGAGCTAAATTGCCAATATTTTGAGTTTTGGGCACAACTATCTCCTTGCTACCATGATATTTCGTATGCATCATCATCATCATCATATGCTATCTCCACTCTACTATGTTCTTTTAATAATTTAGTTCTTTGTTGTGGGTGAGTTTTTTATATGTTTAGGAGCAAGGCAAAATATTAAAGGCATATAATTCCTTTTGCTCTATATTCCTGTTTGGAGTTCTGTAATCTAAGATCCAACTCAAACTATTGGATGAATTGGATGATTCTAAGTGCAAATAGAATAAATAGACCGGCCTTATTTTTACAGCCTCAATTGCTAGAGCCACAAGTTTACTTATGCAATTAAATGTTTTATACAGAAATTATTGCTGTCCTAGCAATTAAGGCCGTGGAAATACTGTTGTATTTTCCAATGAATATCCTTTCTTAGTCTTTCACTTAGGACTACATTTATCTTCAGTTATTATCTTTGTGCTAATATATTTTCCTTCAGAGCATTTACAGCAGTTGAGCTGAGGAAGAAACTACATGGGAAGAGATTTCCCCCGGATATTGTGGAGGCACTGATAATTGATTTCCAGAGCAGGTGGGTTACTTGTTATCTTAAATGACACGCTGTCAGCTTATTCTCTGTTTATCCATTTTTATGTGGATATTGCATTTTAAGCAATTGATATTACTTGTTGCTGTCATTGTGGAATTCTTGTACTTTGACAAGCATTGCCTTGTAGACCCTAGTAGATGCATTGTAAAAGAGTTTGAACTTTTCATTTATTGTAGGGGGTTAATCAATGATGGTTTGTATGCGGAAACATTTTCTCGATCTAGATGGTCTTCCTCAAGCTGGGGACCCAGGCGGATCAAGCAAGTAAGATGCCCTATCCTAGTGTTATTTTTTCCTGCCAAACATGTCTGCTGAGTAAGCTTTGTGAAAACACATTCCATTATATTTGACCCTTTTCTTCAGTAATTATGGCCTTATGGGTTGAAATTTACCATTTATGATAGTTGATTAGTAATTCTTCTGAGTAGCTGTATCTTTTCCAAATTTGAGAATTGCTGTTTGAAAACACATGCACTCTTGTGCTGGCACACTCACAGGGTAAGTAAAATGCTGGGAGCATATTCTAAAATATAATAAAATATGGAATTACAAATCAACAGCAGCATAACAGTTGTTTGAGTTTTATTTTGGGTTGGCAATTCAGGTTAGCATGGTTATGTTGAGTTGTGTATAACTTAATCAGGATTAATGATAACACGACATGATTAAGTAATGTTAATCTATATGGGAACATGACCATTTTGCAAGTACTTTGGACGACATATGGGACATTGTTAACCTGTTAACCTGCTTTGACTCATTTGACACAACATGAACAAGATTATGGATAAATAGTCATAGCTGTGTCGACTTGTGACACAACATGATTATCCCATAGCCAAATCCTGCCAGTGCAATCATGAGACAGGCATTATTAAGGAAAACCCAAAACCTCTTACTGTCTCAAGTTGAGTTAGTATCCACTTGTGTGATTGCCACTTAGTTTCATCAACCCTTATTTTTCAAGCGAAGGGTCTTTGTTTTTGGGAGTTAACTGTCTTTCATCAACCCTTATTTTTCAAGCGAAGGGTCTTTGTTTTTGGGAGTTAACTGTCTGTAATATCCCCAAGGAAGAGATTCTTTGAAGGTAGAATTCAAAACTGATAACTTGGTATTCTTTTCCTAGGGGATGAGATGGAAAGCCACTGATCTTTCTGTACTATTATGGTGATTAATTAATTAAATATCCTGTTCCTATCTATTATTCATATTAACCGGCAATTGAGTAGAAGGTTCAGAGAAGCATGATGAGCTGTAGTTAGATTTAAAATGCTTTGATGTGATGATGTTATAGCTCAGTGGTTCTGTGGAACCCACAGGATAGCATACAATTTCACAAATATTTTCGATGTTAGTGCAATTATTGTGTGGTAGCAAGCTATAGATTTAGTAGATAAGCACTAGTTAGTGGATCTAATCAACTAGAAACGGGAAAAGGAAGGAAATTGATAGATAAGAAGAAAAGAATATTGATGAATTTTCACTCTATTATGTGCTATTTTCAATGTGAAATGTTGATTCCTAGTTCTGAAGTGTAATTGTTTAACCAGGCATTGTTCAGGAAGGGAGTGAATGAAGCAGATGCAGAAAAGGCAATAAAACTGGTTTTTAAGGGTGATGAATCTGGAGGTCAAGAATTAAAGTTTGGCATGTCAAAGCTTTCCATGGAACATCTATTGGTCCAAGCTTCCAAACAGTGGCTTCGAGGTCAAGATGTTCCCAAAGAGACACGTAAATCAAGAATCATTCGGTGGCTTCAGTACCGTGGTTTCAACTGGGATGTTATTAGCTTCATTTTGAAAAAGTTAGAATCTCAGTATTCTTCTTAGAGCATAACAAGGATCTTCCATGATGAGACACAGGGAATGTGGGCCAATTGTTTTAGCTAATGGTCCATACTGTCACTGGAATTGGAAGTTGCTCAATGTGGATCAGTTGTTGTCTCCATTAGCACTGCACTGCTGTGGCCCAAAAAATTGTCCACTTCACTCATTCACTGTGCTGAATTTCATCCCGCGTCAGCGTACTCTAGTGCCATCTAATCTAAGAGACAAAGTTAATCCTAATGAGGAAACACCTCCAAGACAAAGCAGTAAGTGGTGAACTTAGATTTGGTTGATCACCACTGTTTTTACTGATTATGGACGCATACATGCATCCAGTTAGTGCAAATATTTTGAGCCATATCTTTCTGTTCCATTGATGTAAATGTCAACTACTTTATTTCTACTTGAGACAAATCATGCAACCACTTACTGCAGATATTTCGGCTGGATCTTCTTGCTGCTGCCTTGATGCATAAAGTTAGCATAGCATGTAAATGTGTTGGATAGTATCTAACAACATCAGAGATGCAGGAAGCATGAATCAGTCATCGGATCAGATAGCTCCAAGGAACATTAGCGTTAGGATAGGAACTCCTACAGAGGACTAAATTGGTTTAGTGCTTCTCTATCCTGATTCCTGACTAATAAATTATAAATTTAGTGTGGGTCTGTGCCTATTACTTTTGCATGTGAGCAAATTCCCAGAACATTATTTTTAGTACTAATATACAGGTATAATGGTCCTGCTAGTGCATGTGCTCCTGAGTTAAGGCCATACAGAGGCTTCTAAATTAAGGTTTAATAGCATGATTTGGATATGTTTCTTTGTGTACTGTTGGAAAGTCTCTCTCACACAGCACATGAACATGTGGTGTAATAAACGTGGGACCATGTGAGCTCTGCTGGAAAAGCTGCTTCTATAGTTCTACTGTGTGTTTGTTATAGAGGAAAAAAAAAAAAAAGAGAGAGAGAATCAAATACCTTGCATTAAATTATATTTACATAGATCCAAAACAACCAATCATTGATCCAGCTCCTGCAAGCCCTCTTCTGTCATTCTCTTACCTTGAAATGACAATTGCTTATCTCTGCTCCCAAGAGTAATCCCCCATCAGTATTGTAGCTGTCAACTAACTATGGACCATTCAATTTGGACCCCTCTTTAAAAGCTCTGAAAAATCTCTTAATTTTTTTGGCTCTCTTCTTAATATACTAACACCGACTGCGTTTACTCTTTAACACTTTACGTATTACAACCAAAAACATCAAATATGGTAAAATTTACTACAATTCAAGTAGATAAAAGTTGCAAATTACTCTAATAGCTCCCCATTCAAGGGATACTCCAATTGAAAATGTACAAAACTTTTCAAGTGCTTTAACCTATATGCATATTTTGAATATTTTTTTTAGCCATGATAGATTGATTCGTCATCAGAGAAAGCAAAGGAGCAGTTGGAAGATCCTTGTGAAACTACAATCCTAGCCGGAGGCGAAGGTGATGATCGAATCACTGCTGTACTTTCTCCCTTCAACATATCAGGCCTTACAGGATCAATGTGCCTAATCTCCTTTAGCATTGCAACAATATCCTTCATTGTTGGACGATCGTCAGCTCGGTTGCTGATGCAGAGAAACGAAACAGCGAATGTCTGGAGCATTTCATGCATTGTAGGGTCAGCCCTTCCTCTGAGCTTTGAATCAAGAATGTCAACTGGGTCCTTTTTGTTTGACAAATGGTCCCTAACCCACTGAACCAAAGGTGCACCACCAGGCAATGTTGGGTCTAATGGGTGTCTTCCGGTTAATACCTCTAAAAGCACCACACCAAAACTATACACATCACTTTTCTCATTGATCCTCTGCATCGATGCATGCTCTACAAAAATTAACAAAAACCCAAGACAGAGTTAAGCATAACTAATTATTAAACAGTGTGAAATATTATAATTTAGATGTAAATTAAGCTAATCAAAAGTACCTGGAGCCATGTATCCATAGGAACCAGCAAGGTGAGGTCTTTGACTTGGTTTGGCTAAGTCAGCAAAATTGCTGCTCACAACTCTTGCTAGGCCAAAGTCAGCTAGATAAGGTTCATAGCCTTTTCCTAAAAGAACATTCATGGCCTTAACATCTCCATGAAGAATAGCTGGAACACAATCATGGTGCAAGTATGCAAGAGCATGTGCAACTCCTAAAACAATATCATAGCGAGTTTCCCATTCTGCTCCTCCCTTGCCAGCACCATGAAGGAGTGAGCTCAAGCTTCCATTTGGAAGATAATCATAGAAAAGAAGCTTCAGATTCCTGTTGGAAGCCCAGCCTAAAAGGCGGACAATGTTCCGGTGTCTAATTGAACCAAGTGTCTGAATTTCAGAACTAAATGCTCCTGATTCTTCTGATGACCACATCTTCTTAACTGCCAATGTATCCCCATTTGGAATTGTCACCTTGTATACAACTCCTGAACTGCCTGTGCCTATTACATTAGATGATGTTAAATTTCTAACAATGTCTTCAATTGAAAAATCAAGCTTCTGATACAAAGTTATTTCCCAAGTGCCATCTTCCATCAGCCGATTATTAGCAATCCGAGCACGAACTAGCATGTAGATTGCTAATAGAACTAGTACTGCACTTGCACTAAGAAGAACCGACATCAGTAGCTTCGTGACTGATCTAGTCCGGCCTTCAGGTCCCAAGGTACCTGCAGGTGTCACCACTCCTCCAGCAATATAGAGACCTTGATTTGAGGCAAGATCACTAAGTGGGAGCTTTCGAAAAAAGGGAGTGTTAGGCAATTCACCAGAGAAGTCGTTGAAGGAGACATTGAGTGAGACAAGGTTTTGGAGGTTTGCAAGAACATCCAAGTTCCCTTTGAGCTTGTTGTGTGAAAGGTCAAGCACTGCTAGCTTGCTAAGACCAGAGAATTCAGATGGGATCACGCCAGAGAATTGGTTGTTGCTGAGATTGAGAGAGATTTCTAGTGCTGGAATTTGACCAAGCTCCTTTGGAATTTCACCAGATAATCCATTGTCTCCAAGGTTGAGCAGCTGCAGCTTGCTGCAAGACAGTATCTCTGCTGGAATTCTGCCTGAAAGTTGATTCTTCGCCAAAATAAGCTTGTTCAATTCGGACAGTGACCCGATGCTATGAGTCAGTGAACCTGTAAGCCTATTGTCTGATACATCAACAAACTGTAGGCTTATAGGCAGAGTATCTGGTAAAGAACCAGTAATCCCATTCGAATGAAGATCAAGAAACTCGAGGTTTTTGCAACCGGATATGGATGGAGGGATACTTCCAATGAAATGATTGCTGCTCAAGTCAATGAAATTCAAGTTTCTCAGCATTCCAATCTCCGATGGAATAGTTCCTGAGAGCCTATTTCTACTCAACCTCAACCTGTATAGGTTCGTGCAGTTCCCTATATCGGGGGGTATGAAGCCTGATAAATCATTGGAAATTAGCAGTAGTTTGGTCAGATTCTGCAACCCGTAAATCTGCGTCGGTATTGAACCAAAAAGATTGTTGTATGACAGATCAACAGCCTGAAGATTCTGACAATTTGATAGAGAATCCGGAATATTTCCAGTCAGATTGTTCTGCCAAGCGAAGAATATTGTCAAACTGTTCAGATTGCCAATAGCAGAAGGTATCTCACCCGAAATCGCATTGTTATCTACTTCAAGATGAGTAAGAGCTGTACAGTTTGTGATTTCAACAGGAATGGTGCCTGTTAATTGATTAACACTTAACTGAAGCTCTTGAAGCTTCAAAAGATTTCCAAAACTTCTTGGTATGCTTCCGGTCAAAAGATTCTCCGAAAAATCAATGACTGTAAGCTCTCTGCACCTTCCAAGTTCATCTGGGATTGTACCCACTAAGCTGTTCTGCCATAGAAGGAGACTCTGAAGTTTCATAAGTTCCCCAATTCGCTTTGGAATAGAACCAGATAAAGAATTCTGATACAGGTACAAGTTCTGCAACTCACTGCAGTCTCCAATCTCTTCTGGGATAGGACCTGATAAGAGTGATGTATATATGGCTAGAGTTTGGATTCTTTTCAGCTTTCCAATTGATGAAGGTAAACTCCCAGAAATGCTGGTTTCAGCAAGGCCTAAAACAACCAAGTTGGTGCAGTTTCCAATCTCCTGAGGCAGCTCACCTTTAAGATTCTTGTTTCCACCAGCTCTGAAAATCTCCAGTCTGCTTAATGCTCCAATGCTCTTCGGAATCTCGCCGGAGAGTTGATTATCAAAAAAAGTCAGGTACATAAGGCTCGAAAGATTACCAATATCAGAAGGAATTCCACCTTCAAGAAAATTTGTGTTGAGTGACAATCTTTGCAGTTTCTTGAGTCTGCAAATCTCTACTGGTATTTCGCCTGATAAAGAATTGTCACTGAGATCAATCAAGCTCAGCTCCTGATAATCACCAAACTCTTTGGGAATGTTCCCAGTGAGATTAGCTGAAGAAAGAATAAGAGTCTTCAAGAACTTGAGTGACTGAAAATTTGAAGGCAATGGACCTTGAAGGTCCATTGCTTGCAGGCTTATCTCTGTAACCATTCCATTTGAGCTGCAACGGACACCAACCCATTTGCATGGAGTTGAGTCTGAAGCAGTCCATGAAGAGAGTGCGTCTGTGGAGGTGTTTAAAGTGTTCTTCCATGCTAAAAGAGCTTGGCCTTGTTCATCAATGGAGTAACAAGAAGGGAAGAAGAAAAGAGAGTTTATTGATAGAAAGAAAGTGAAAGTGAAAGAGAAAATATTGTGAGAAAGAAAGAGATTGCTTGGAGTTGCAGGCATTGTTGAGGGATGAGTCTCTGTTTCTTGGGATTGTAGATTGTAGAGAGGTGAGTGAAGGCCATGTTTTGTTTATAGAACAAAAGCATAAGATCTGGATCCAATTGCAACTTTCTTTCTTTCTTTTTTTAATTCATTATTATTATTATTATTATGTACTAATAAAATATGTGTTAGTGGATTTTATTTTATTTTTATACTCTTGCTGTCAATTAAGATGATCTTGGGTACATTTTTGTTTTTTACATTCTTTATTTGGAAACAAAAATGGTCAATTTTGATTAGCAAAGTTGATTGTATTGTCATCTTATTAAATCAAATATTATATTCAAGATTCACATCAATTCAAATTAAATGATTTTTTCTTATCTCTAATCTAATTGATACAAAACAAATTACATTTTTAGAAATATCCAATTAGCCAAAATTTGAGTAATTTGATGGCAATAAACTTATTAAGAGATTATATCATATCTTCATTTTCTCTTGAAATAATAATAAAAAAATCATCAGTAATCTAATACCCCTATTAATAAAAAAATAAAAAAAATAAAAATTCAATTAAGTATAATAAAAAAGAACAAATTTGTTTTTTTTTTTTCCCTACTATAAGTAACTGGCATGAGTGAAAATTAAAAACAAAAATTGAAGTGTCCTTTTAATCAAATCCACTTCCAAAGTGAATTAATGTGGTTTCTCTTTATGTGGCCAGGTAGAACTATATTGTTTCCACTTTTCAAGTCAAGTGAAATTTTTAGCTGAGAAAATCAAAAGGAAATCTTACAATGTTTCTAAGATTTTTGATTGACTGATTTAGATGAACAAGTAGCATTTCGCCTTATCCTTTGATCAATGAATGATATTTTTGCATGCATGATTGATGGATCTAAGTATCGGACAATGATAGCTTTAAGATCAACACAACTACACTACAGCAACCATTGAATTTTTCTTTGCTTAATTATTTATTTATTTTTATTTAATTTTGCTGCCTCTGGATTTGATAAATCAAGATGATTGTGTCTTCTTTAATAATCCAAAACTTGAAGGTGGTCCATCAATTTATGTGGCTACAATTGTTATGCCACCATGTGCTTGTTAACTGCAGTGCATCTACAACTCTTTTTTACTGGTTTAAGTAGTTTACTGTAAAAGGTGTCTACTTAATTTTATACAATATAAGTGTATTAATCATCTTTGATTTTTTATGCACTATTGAAAACTTGCACACATTAAAGCTCTGTTTATTTGGGGAAAATATTTTTTCTTATTTTCAAATGTTTGGGTTATAAAAAAATAAGTCAAAGGTAAATAAATTACTAGTCAAAAGAAAATAACTTAAAAATATGGGAAAATAACTTTCCATTCTAAAAACAGCAAATTATTTTTCAAAACTTGAATACCTATCAAATATAGAAAAGGAAAAAAAAATCAAATATAATATTACTATTTCTATATAATACTGTATAACTTAGAAAAAAAATTTATTACAAACTAAATATTAAAAATATTTTTCAACTAATTTTCTAGTGTTGTAGCCAAACATAAAAAAAATATATTATATTTTTGTAGAAAATATTTTTTTTGAAAAATATTTTTTTGAGATAAAATATTTTTCTTAAAACAAACGGGACCTAAATATATACATATTATGATGAATAAGCTATTAATAAGCACTTATATATTTAAATGATAAATAATTAACAAATATATTAATTATTTAATAATATAAATACATACATGCAAGTTAAGAATATATATGTGTGTATTATATAAAAATATGGTTTTACATTTAATAATTTTTAGTATGTGTATTTTTTATGATAGATTAAAATATATAATTTTGGATTTAATAATTTTAAGTATGTCATATTAATATCATCATAATTACTTATTGTGATGTTTACGTGTGATTCTCTCATGTGACATAGCATAGGACTAGTATGCCACCTCTCTTATTTGCTGTATCACTTTAACTAATGGTGTTGAGTTAATATAATTAAAATTGCTAAAGGTACAAACTATATATCCCAATTTATCACCAAAAAAATCATATATGAAAAAATTATTAAACTATAACATCGCATGGCACTTTCTTTTATATATATTCCTCTATTTTTAACATAAATAATTAAATTTCATACTCACTTGTAATATCTTTTTAGAAAAATATATAATTAAGATTTGTTGAATCACTAAATAAAAGGAAATAATATGTTTTTTTTATCATTATTATGGTATGCTTTTCCAAGATTTTGAACATGAAATCAACAAGAGTAGACAAATTCATTTGCTAATTATGCCTTTGCAAAAATCATATCATTAAAATTTCTAAAATATTTTTGTATTTGTACAAATTGTTATTTAGTGCTACCCTATACAAAAAATCTAAAATAGTCAAGTACCTATTATTGTGGTGGATCACATTAAAAGGAAAAAAAATCAAATCAAATCTAAAAGAAGTAAAAGAAAATTGCATTAACTAAAATTTTTTTAAAAAAATCACAAATAAAAAGTCCCAGAAGTTAGATCCAATCTAACCATAGACAATCACAGGGACAAGGAAAGTCAACTGGGTTTTGTCTAATCTACTAAATAGTAGCATAAAAAGTGCAAAAAAAAAAATGTTAATAATTTACAGCGAATTTATGTGAATTTTAGGGATCTGTATCCATTATTCCATTGAATCAGAATTAATATAATTAACTTTTCTGTATAATTGATTTGAAGAAAAAAAAAAAGACTATATATATATATGGAGCAGTGAAGTGCACATGTAGTATATAGTAGGAAATTAAGGAAGATGTGAAAATAAGAAAGGTTAATATGTATTTTTTTTTTTTATGCTGCAGAATCTGGGAATGCTGTCGGATGGTACTTGCTGTAAAGGATTAAAATTTAGCAAAAATAATAATAATAATAATAAAACAGACATCGGCCTTTAATTGAAGGGACAATATCACATCATCTTGCAGCACTTACATTATCAAATATTTGTTATTAGTCACCATCAGAAATTCCAAACCTAATCACCAGTACTTAATTTTTAACCCAGAAAAAAAATCAATATATTTATTAAGTATTAGATTAGATGATGGGTTAGCACTCCTGCCATGGTCATTAGCTAGCATTATTATTAAGTCACGGGTACAATCCAAATTTAAAAATTATTAGCTTGATGTTGATTATGGATAGTTTAATATTAATTGAGATAGTGAATTAATAACCCATATCAGCTTTACATTTCATAACTTTCAATTCAATCCGTTGGTAGAATTTTCAAGTTCCAGTTTCACATAAAAAAAATATTTAGCCATTGATATAGTAGTTTAGCTGTTAATTTTTTTGGTAGCATTTTATAGTATAAAATTTGAATTTTATCATTATTAATTTGTAAAATTAATTAGAAGAATTATTTTATATTATATAGTTCATTGGTAATTTAACCTCCTATTAATAATAAAGAAATATTTATCTTATTTTACATAAAGGTACAAAATATTTTCATTCCTCCTACAAGGAGGGTTGAGCATATATCGGAAAAATTCATAAATTAAAAATTTTTTAAAATATAAAATTTTGAAAATTTTCAATACTGTAACAAATTTAAAAATTTTCATATCATATAATCTTATTTTTCATGATGGTTTAGAGTGGAAATTCGAATTTTTTGGAACAATTCGATACAATACACTTTAAAACATATATTCATGAATTTGCACATGTTTAAAACTTAATATCTATATTTTTATATAAACAAAATCACAATCAATTTAAAAAAGTATAAAATTAATTTATCTAAAAGTAAAAATAACAATATATAATCAATTTATATTTAGTATGAATATTAATTAATACACTTTAATATATATATTTTTTTATTAAATGAGTGTTTAGCAGGTATTTTAATATGCAAATCTTAACTAATTAATTACATTTAGTTATAATTTAGTTAGATATTCAACACAATAATAATTATATATGGTGAATTGCTTTTTTTTTAAAAAAAATTATATGTAGAAATAAATTTATTTTTATCATGCATTTTGTACACATACATATGTGTTTGATATTAAATTCAGTTTTTGATTCAAAAATTTATAAAGATCCAAAACTGTATTAAGGTACATTTAATTTAATTTGGTTCGATCTCAAACTGCAGTTATTCGATTTTGTGAAAATTTAATGCTAATATTCAGTTCAAAACTTTGTATAGTTGGGTTTATATATATATATATATATTGTGCTCAGCTCTACCCACAAGCCATGTCCTATTTATCTGTTTGAACTTGAACATAGAGAGCAGTTATAAGCTTTGAATTCAAACTTATATAGCAGGCTGGAAATTTTCAGATTAAATTTTTACAAACATATGGTTTCTGTAGAAAGACATAACAAAGCATGAAATTGGCTACCATTTGAAATCACTGTGCAGAAATGATGGGGGAAAAAATAATTGGAAGCAAATTTCATTATGCTTCAATTTGAAAACAATTTCCAAAAACATGTTACAAAAGACAAACATATTTATATTGCTGAGTAGCAGAATGACCATAGATTGATAGAAATTTATTGAATGCCATAGAGAATTAAAGGTTGTGTACTACTCTACCAGTGGGACTGGGCGGTGTAATGAACAAGTGGTCTGTTTCCTATGCTTTGGTATCAATAAATAATCCTGCTGATAAATCGATAATGATGAGAACTTTTTTTAATCTGGCTTGAAGAACCTTACCACAATAAAAACCCATAAATTTTTTCATGCAATTTACTGGTTGGTACTAAATGTAGTCATTTTTTTTTTTTTTGCATGGACCCCAAAAGAGTACCAGTATAATGCTCCTTGCCCTTGTAAAATATGTATCAAGTAACTTTTTATCTTCAATTAGACCAGCAAATATGATGGGTACTTGACATGAATGTATAATACTCTATCTATACAAAATTTCCATTTGATTCAAGAAAATATTTCATATGATTTATTGGGAGACTCAAAAATTATTGGGTCTAGACTGCACAATAATAATGAATCTCTTTTTTTTTTTTTTTAATATTTTAGGTGAAAATAATTAACTCGTAATAATAAATGAGATAATTTTAACTTAATATTTTTATATTTTAGATGGCAAAAGATTGATGGTAGTACTATAAATGTTTTTTCGTATTATTGTATAATTATTAAATTTTAATGATTTGGTCAGTTGTAAATCTTTTAATTTGTATTTTTACTATTTTGAAGTATTTTTAATTTTCAAAAATCAAAATTTATATGTGCATACTTTTAGATTTTTAAAAAAATTTAAAAAATAAAACTCTTATAGATTGAAATTTACAGTAAGTTAAATAAACATTTATACACTTTAATATGTACTTGGTTTTTTTATTAAGTGAAAAAGGGAAGATCTATGACTATGAGCAAACTTTGAGAAGAATATGTACAACAACATTAAAAGAAGGGACAAAGACACAGAGATAAAAATATCACCAATGGTCCCAGCCTTCAGCAACCTCACCTTTTTGTAGGTAACTTTCTAAATAAAAGGCAACTTGAAAGAAAGGCTTTTGTTGTCTTAGAAATAAAGGGTACATTTGTAGGATATTGGACTTCTTAAATGCAAGTGGGGCTATAATGTCATCAAATTTTAACATAGCAATAACGGGCAGTTGAATTTTCCATATAACACAGAGAATATTCTCTTATATTATATCATAGTAACTTTTTTAATTTTTACTGCTCTAGAATTTGGTTAAAAAAGCTCACAAGAACTTTTAACTTTTTTTTTTTTTTTGTCATCAATGAGAAAATCTCGTTAATAAAAGAGAACAGTACAATAAAAATACAATAGAAAAATGGTAATACAAACTAATACATACTTCTAAAATAAAAATTTTAGCTTAAAAATACAAACAACAATACAAAAATTTATCAGCTTAAATAACCATATAACTGTTATACTAATATTGCACGTTCCTCTAAAAGATGTACAACATTTAAACCCAGTTCTCCTCTTTGTAATATACCTTTTGCATACCACAAAGCCACACAACTTGGAATTGAACTATATGACCCGGAGGGATTAGCTTATATCACCAAAAAACTGTTAGAGTTCAAATCTACCAAGCTTTTAACCAAAATCATATTTTGCTACTTGGATAGATCAAACTACTATAAAAAAAAAACCATATTATCCAAACAACAAACAACTGGATCTATAGATCTACATTAAAACCAACTAATATAGAAAGAAAATATATAAAGATTGGAGAATAGATCTCAATCTCATATTATTTATACACTAAAGCAAAGAAAAGAGGGGAAAATAGTGGGTTTTAGTAAAAAAATAATGGTCAAAAACCACCTAAAAAACACTAATGGAGAGAAAAAAGGAGAAGAGAAAGAAGAAAGAGAAAGAAAAAGAGAAAGGAGAGCTACAAGAACTTTTAGCTAGTTATTGAGCTATATAACTGAAACTAGCATAGTCAAATTCAAAGCATTTTGATAATTCAGGAATAGTAAATATACATAAATTATCCCTACAAGAAAAATATATATTTTTTCTTTTTTAATAAAAAAATTAATATGGATAATAGAAACAATAGCATAAGCAATGCACATTTTATATCAATGTCTAGAATTTCCATAATGGATTTCAAGTAAGAATTCCACTAAAAATATTTTGAGAGATTTTCAGAAAGTAAAAGTACCAACTCAGCTCATTAAAGATAACTTGACTCTAATCATAAGGTTTTAAAAAAATGACAAATTGATTTTTTTTAGTGTATAATGAATTGATTTCATGACTTGATAAAAAGTTATATTTCATTATTCTACAAATTTATTTATATAAAAATACAAGTTATTAGAAGTTGAAATCTCAAATTCGTTTAGCACGTTGTATTAGTATATAATTTTTTAAAGATAAGTATAGAAAAATATTTTACGATTTTACATTTTAACAATTTTTGATAAGTAATTTTTTTTTTACAAATTTATTAAAGTGTGTAGTTTGGTCTTATCAATTTCAAGTATATCATATTAATACCATTAAATTTATTATTGTAGTGTTGATATGTCATCTTTTCATGATATGGCATTTGCGTGGTGATGATATTGCACTAATGTTCGTTATAATGTGATGTTAATGTGATATCTTTTTCATCTGCCATATTATATTAATTAATAGTGTTAACTCAATATATCTAAAATTACTAATGATAAAAAATTATATGTTTTAATTTATTAAAAAAAATTTACTAAAGATTGTCAAATACAAAATGACATGATAAATATTAGGAGGGGGAGGGGATAAGAGGGATGATGTGAATTCCTTTGTTTCCCTATAGTTCGTTTTCCTTCTTTTTAATTGATTCCTTTCTGTTTTTTTTCCTTCACTCTTTCTGGGTTGATTTCAAATAAGATACAAATGAAATTCATTACCATAATGCGACCTGCCTTATCCCATATTGTTAAACAATTTCTTTCTCCACGTAGGGTCATATTAAAAATAATTAAATATGTAACCAAAAAAAAAAAAAACAATCATGGTCACATTTTGTTGTTTCATGCAAGATTAAACTTGCATAAAAACAGATAACTCAATGAAAAGATTTTCTTTTTTTTTTCTGAGAAAAAAGACCACAATGATTTTAGATTTAAGATCTCATCTCACATGCAAATTAATCTAAAATGTACATGCATGGTATTATATACTTATTAAGTACCTTTAGCTTGACAAAACATGAAAATAGATATGAATCTGGTCAAGGTAGCATTGCTTGGCTTACCTATCATCGAAGAATAGATGTGGAAGGCACATGACATTATGATCTAAACATTGCTGGTTTTTTCTTATTGCACATTATTATAATGACCATTTGTTTCAAAGCTTAAATATAATTAATTACTTACTTGTGGGTTTTTTGGCTTGTATAAATGTCCAAAGTAACATGCTAGCACCTTTCTTACTCATGCACTTTTAATTTTTAATTGGTCTTTTTATATTGTCATGCTTATGAGGGAGACCAGGAGATAATTAATAATGCATATTTCATTAAAAGAGAGGATCCACTTTCTTTTCCATAAAAAAAAAAAATTTAGAAATATATACACCTGGAATAATGTTTGGACATTATCTTCTTGAACTACTATTATCCTCCCACTATGAGTGGGTTTGCATACAATACCAATAGAGTGCAACAATATTGTGACAAATAATTCAAGCATTATATCTCATTCGAACAAAAGAGGCCATGTTTTGTTTTGCACTAAATTAATGATGATGGAATGCAATTTTTTAATTAATTATTTATTTATTATATAATAATAAATTTAATGCTTCTCGGAAAACCATTATTATCATATTCACTTAGGTTTTGAATATGTAGAGAACTTTGCATAAAGAAAAAAGTGAGGTGATAGAGTTTCAAATTTGTACATTTTACAAGATTTTTAAACACTCTTTCAATATCATATATAAAAAACTAATCCAAATTTCAATGGATGAAAAAATAAAAAATTTACCACTGTCAACTCTTGTCTTGCAACCTCAACTTCTTAATTTTTTTTTTATTTTTTCAACTAAAACTTTGTAAAATCCTTTTAAATAAAACGAACTCATAAAAAATAGAAAAACTATTGCAAAAAATAATAAAAAAAATAACCTAAATGATAAATTTTTAAGGAAAACAAGAAGTGTGGATTGTTCACCAGCAAAGAGCCAACAAACAGCTCTTCATGTTCAAGAAAATTTTTGTATTTTTGTATTTTTGTTTGTACTTGTTCTCTCTATGACAGCGCGCAGCTAGGGTAAGAAACATTTAAAAATTTAACTTAATAATATAAAAATTTGAAATAAAAACTGTTTACAAATTAAATGTTTAAATATAATGTTAAAAATTTAAAATCCTCATATCCCTTGTGAATGAACAAATTACATGCTTTAGGGTTAAGTACTAATTCGATATGTATCCAAAATTTTTTTGAAAGAACGTATTGATATATTCTTTTATTTATGAAAATATTTTCATGAGTTGAAAGTTTTGAACTACGAAATAGAGTAATTTTTTTTACAAATCACAAATGTAGTGATTTTCTTAATACTGATAAATAGAGAAATTTAAACTTAAAACCTTTTCATTCTTTTATGTGCAAAAAAAAAAAAAAAAAAAAAAATCTATCAAACTCAATTTTGGTTCAGAAGTCTTGTTCAATTTTAAAAAGCCAATAAAACTTGACAATCTATTAGTATGCAGAAAGAAAGTGATCCCAATTGATGTGGAAACCAAATCAAACAAATAAATGATAGGCTGTGAAGTTTGAAGCCATCTACATTTTCTTGCACCATGCAAGTGCTTGCACAGGCATAAGTCACACACACATATGACATATATTTAGAGATCGAATGGACCCAAAGAATGGTCTACCGTAGATCCATCATGAGACTTTCTTGTTGAATGTTGGTACTTGGCACACGTGCACTCAAGTTGTTAAATTGGATGCTACTAGATTTTTATATTATTATTATCATCATTAAGCCGCTAATAATTACACAATATGATATAATAAATCCAAACAAGATCCCATCATTTTGCTTAATTCAAATCCCATCAATCAAAACATAGGCCCCCTTCAGAATCTATAGAAATTTGCCATCAAATCACTGGGGTTAAGTTGAGTTGCATTCTATTTCAATTTCACACTGAGCTATCTGGTACTGGTAGTGCCCTTTTTATCTAGTTCTTCCCTTCAATAATTTATGTTTTTTCTTTTAAAAAAAAAGACCCCTTCAAGATTTGACTCTTAATAATTTTTCAAATATGTCCTACATTAACAACTTAATTGTTCAATTATTATCACCATTTGCTGAAAATTATATCATATTTACTTAAACAATTTATATATAGTATTAATAAAGTAATTACATTTTAAATTATTTTCAATGTAAAAATAAACTAATATCACTATTTTAACAATAATATAATTTATCCTCTTTGAAAAGAGATTTTATTTTGATTAACCCATAAATTATCATGAAGATATTATAATTTTTTGGACCAAAAAAACTTATAATACAAAAAATGTATATGGTATATATACTAACTACTAAATTACATAAAAGGTACCAACTATAGAGCTATTACATGGAAGCTAGGTAGAACAAGTTGATGCCTTGATAGTATGTAATTAGACTAAATAATTTGAGGCTCATTTCAATTTCATCTATAAGGACTCACAAACAAGAACATTTTTTAAAAGTTTCTACAAGAAAATATAGGCGTATGAGAGCTATTGATCACAACTAATGATTCTTTTTGTTTAGAGATTAAGACTAGCAAACAACAAATGATATTGTGTAGACTTTAAAAGAAAAAAACAATTTCACCACTGATCATTCCTTTTTTATTTGGAGATTAGGACAAGCAAACATCACAACATATTATGGACTTTGAATCAAGAAAAGCACAAATCTAAGTCAAGAATGGTTCTCATCTCTCTTTTAATTCAATTGTCACCATCTAATCATAATATCAATATGTAATATATAAATGTCAGTCAAGTGTGATTTGATTGGTATTTAATTTATGAGTATTATGAAAATTTTCAGCTTGAGTTCCTAAGTTATAATCTATCAATATAAATAGAAATTTATCACTTTTTAAAGTGAGTGAAAAAAAAATAACTATCACTATTTTGTAGCCCACAATTTGTTAAATCATTAAACTTTTATTGAATAAAAAAAAATTTAACATATAGCTAGAAAATGCATATGCAACCTACACCATTCTTTCTTTTGAACAAATCTTACACCGCTCTTTGTCTCTTTCTTTTGGTTTCTTTTATAGTAAATAACAAATTATTACCTAAATTTATATATATATATATTCTTTTGGGTGAACTGCCCAAGCCAAGCCTTTATTTATATATGGTTAAACTTTGAATATAATTTTGGCTCTGCCTTTTTTTCTTTAGTGGCATGTATGTATGTATCAAAATTAAAAAAGTTGTTGCAGTGATGATGCAAAGGGTTGTGGGCTAAGAAATGAACCCTTTTTCACTTTGGCCCTTTTGTTTTTAGCTTTGTTTTCCTTTGGTGAAGGTTATGGACTTTTGCTTTCAATAATGCCCTTTTTAAAAACATTACTTTGTCATGTATGATACTCTAAAAGGTCAATTCTTTGTCCCCTTATCTTAGTCTTCATCTTCTAATCTTTTCCCTAATTTCAGGATTTCTGTTCCCAAATACATTTTTTTAGTCTCTTTAATGTTATATAATAAGAACAGTATTGTGTGTAAAGTGTTAGGATTCTCTTGGACTTATTAAAATCCTTTCTTGAGCTAAAGCACAACTCACTTGTTACATCCTAATCAAAGGTCAAGAGTCAAATTCATGTGCTCAAGCTTTCTTTCCTTTTTTTTTTTTTCTTATGCATACATATAAGTTTTTATTAAATCCCAAAGAAAGAGAACACTTGAGAATTTATTTGTCCTTTTTTTGAGGATAAGAATTCATTAATTTAACTTGAAAGCAACTTATAATTTGTCCTGCATTAGAGGTAATGGCTCGATGGAGTAGATCGTGGATCTTATTGTAGACACACAAAACAATTGTTGTAATAATATATTTATCAATTAAAAAACAAAAAAAAAACTTTAACTAATAAAATTTAAGAAAATAAACACACAGAAAACTATCAAAAACTCTGGACAAACATGCAAACAATTATATTCTTCAGTTTTAAAATTTTTTACTTAAAGAATGAAAATTAGAATTTTTTTTTAAAAAAAAAAGAAAATTGGAAAGCAAAAAATATTTTCTAAAATTGGTTAGCATCTTATTTTGTACTTGAGTAGATATTATATTTCAAATATTATATTTAGTTGTCATACTATAAACTAGAAAAACATTATTTACAAAGAAATTATTCTATTTATCAATCTAATTAAAATATTTTATATATAAAAAATAAAAAATAAAAAATTCATTTAGAAATTTTGTTAAGGGAATAAATATAAAAGAACTATTAAAAATATTGGACAAGACATTCAAATAATTATTATTTTTCAGTTTTTAAACTTTCTATTTGAAAAAAATAAAAATAGAAAGAAATTAAAAATTAAAAGAAGTTCAAATCAGGTAGCTGGATATTATTTTTTCACTTGATCAGTAAATATGTTTTTAAAAATTATACTATAAAAAAGATAATTATTATTTAATCCAACATTTTTTCATTAATTTTTATACTACATGATTTAATATTATATTATTAGTAAAAGTTATTCATATAATTAAACAATATATTTCTAAAAAATGCATTTGGTATAATAATTGTACTTAACTTAAAAATTTTTTATATAATATATTATTTTATTAATTTAGCAAATTATTAATAATTTGTTGTTTCTAAGTTGCAATCAGTTAAAAATATATTTTAGAAAATTATTAATTAATGAATTGCTTATCGAAAATGGTAGCCGCATTTGCTTGCTTGTATTATGAGCTTCATTGTAAGAACTTCAAGAATGCTAATAAGATTTGGTTGCCTAAATTTATTTTCTTCAAGTTTCTAGGCTACCCCTTTTTCTTTTACCTTTTTTCACAACTCTAAATTTGATTACTATTTTGTATTCTATGAAAGTTTGTGACAGTTTAATAGATTCTTAAGGCACTTTTCACAAAACACTCATAAGCACACGTGCGCACGTCTATATATATAATAAAAAAATATTTTTTAATAAATAATTAAATTTTATTTATTTATAAAAGAGTTAGATATAACTAGGGGTGGCCACGGTTCATGAACCGGCCGGTTCTGGTTCGGAACTGTCGGTTTATGGTTCGACCTAAAGTGAAATCGAATCGAAATTGGCTTAATTTCGGTTTTAGGCCGGTTTTAAACCGCCCAGTTTTAGTTTATAGTTTCGGTTTTTTGGTTCGGTTTTTACGTACTGTAAAAAAATTGTATTATTTTAGAAAACAAAATATACCACGAGTAAGAGAAAATTATGTAGAATTTTATAAAGAGTTGTAACTTACATTTTTTGAATTTTTAACATAATTTGATTTTTTTCATAAAATGAACCAGAACCGGCCGATTCGAAACCTGAACTGGCCGGTTCTGAACCGGAACCGCCGATTCACGGTTCCAGAATGGTGGAACCGGCCCTGAACCTGTCCCACCCTTGGTTTAGGACCGGTTCAGCCCGGTTCCGAATTTGACCGGTTCCGGTTCCAAATTTGACCGGGCCGGTTCCGGTTCGATTCCGGGCCGAAATCGGCCCGTGGCCACCCCTAGATATAACTATAATAAATTATATAAAAATTAAAGTAAAGTACAAAAATCAATCTGTTAAAATGTATATTTCGACTATAAATATAAAAATAATATGAACATAAATAGTAAAATATTAAAAAATTTCTTAATGGTGAATATCTTTTCTTCTAATGCTACTAGAGAGCTAAGATCGAAACTAATCTAATAATTTTCTTTAGTGTAGTTATTAAAATTAGGGGTGAGCACGGTCCGGTTCGGTTCGGAGAATGCAATTCTCCGGAATTGCTCCATACTATCGGAGATTTAAAAATCAAAGCTCCGGAATTGCTCCAAATTTTCGGTTCGGGACAGTTCGGAGATTAAAAATTTCGG